>CM061534.1:184361051-184482720 GCA_030545055.2 Neoaliturus tenellus | reverse complement strand
TTTGATTTTGTCGTAGTTTGTTTTTTATTTGAAGGTCTTTGATCAATAAATTTAAAAAGAAGAGACTGATTGGTATAGAAACATCTGAAAATTTTGGGTAAAATGGCGTATACATATGGGCACTTGTAAAGACGGACTCATTATCATGAAAACAAAGGGGATCGTGGTGAGTATTATGGTGGGTATAATGCACCCAAAACTCATCCTTATCTATGCAGCACTCTATATATGTTACTTATCCTGGTTAAATTGAATCTTCTGGGTGGAAAGGCTTTGGTACTTGAAAACAATGTAATTAAAACCAATATTTATGTAGATCATGTTTAAGAAAGCTTGTAGAAGGTTCATGATGGTAACTCCAAAACTAAATTTGATTATAAAGAAATATCGACAGATGAAAGAGTTTTTCACCGTCGTCATAAAGTACAGGCTTTGATAAGGGTAGCAGGTGAGGCTATAGGTGCGGAATATAAACAAGGTTTACAGTTTTGAATTTGGTTGGGCCACTTTATCTATACTTAAGTCTAATAGGGATTTTGTGTTTGTATGTGTTTTTCTATTATGAAAAGCTCGCAGTTTAGTGAAAAGTTTGTATGTGCACCAAAAACGTAATGTGTCTGCATACTTATACTTATTAAGACACAACGAAAAATTGAGGTGTTACTTAGTGCACTAAAAGAGTAAAATTAACCACACTGTGAAATGCACAATATCATGATTACGTAAAAGTTTAGATTTGTTACCTTGAAAATTTTTGTTATATCAAAATTAGGCATCAAAGCCAGTGCCAATACATATTTTTCACAAATTTAACAACAAAAGTGTACAAAATACATTTTACTAACATAAATGATTTACTTTTAACTATTTAGCTTCGTGACGTCTTATACTTCTTATCACCTTATCACCAGTCAATTTTTTATTAATATATTTAATATTTATTCAGTCATGTACAATAATTGCATATTGTGTTGACTATGACTAGCATTATAAGCCTTAAAACATAGAGCCACCAGTTTATTATAAACCCAAATACATTGTGGCAAAGTGCATTTTATTTATTAAAAGACTATTAATTTAAGTGTTGCATGGGTATGGGTTTTAACTCTTCCATACAATAAAAAGCATTAGTTAACAAATATTCTCGTAGTTTTTCCTAAAATAGTTTTTTTTTATCATTGATGTGTTTTGGCCCAAAACTCTGCAGACTCCACGATTTAAGGAAATTTAAAATGTTTTATTTAGGATACTGATATAATTAAAAAAAGATAATAATTAAAATTAATTACCTTTATTGTAAAATATTAATGATAAAAATTTGCAACAGGAATAAAAATAGATGTTCACAGTTCAAACAAATTATTAGTCTCATCTCCTCTTCATAAAGGTCTTTACTTACATTTACGAGTAATTCAGGCGTTATTATTGTTATTTTCAGGGTAGATGTTTGTGCCTAATTCAAATGACAGATCATTACATGTAATTTCCACAATTGCTCAACTCCAGTCATTTCCACAAGACACACGAGCGGTGGTTGTGGTGGTGGCCTTCGTCTTATTGTTAGCTCTCATTGGGTTACTGGTGCGGTGAGAATTGTTCTGGATGAGTTTGCAAGCAACAAGAACCACGATTGTGAAATCATAGTGTAACTTTAAAATTTGAGAAGAACAATATAATTTTCTTGTTCTCACGTTTTAAAGGGATTTATAAATCAAGAATGCTCATGTTGTCATGAATTAAATATATGGTCACGAAACAAAAAAAAAAACAGCAATGTCAATGCCCAATACAACTACAATGATCATATCTTGAGACATTGTTGTGTAACTTATTTCTGAGACAAAACTTAATGAATTCTTATCAAATGCTATAAAATATTTATTTGGGGATTTAAACTCAAGTTTTCCTTAGGACGTATATACAATCGTTTTAGTACGGTAGTCATATATACGAGAAAAACTTTTTATAATACAATTGATTTTAAATTATTTACTTATGAGGAGAATACTGTGTGGACCCTTAAATATTTTCGTAAAACGTTTCTTCCTTCGGGAAGACAAAACAAAGTCTTAAAAAAAATCAATAACCAAATTTTTTCCGTAAGTTGTTTTTGAGCACCTCAAACTCCGGGTATCAAATGTGTAAAAATGACCATAAAGTACAACATCCCACAATAGCCTTAATTCGAAACCCCAGATAATGCGCAGCTGCCCTTCGTAAGGGCAATGATGGCCCAAAATTATAAAACTATCTCGGGCGCGACGCCTCTTAGCCGAGAAATCCGCGAGGGCAGCGAACAAGGCTATTAGGGGAGGCCAAATTGAATTTAGATTGGGCCCTAAGTATGATTGCCACAGTCTAATGTCTACATGATAATCGCAGATGACACGGCCAGCCGGTGCCACCGGTAATGACATGTATTACTGGAGAAAACTCACCGGTATTGTGAGGTGCTAGTGCGGTAGTTCTACCCGGTATGTGCCAAGATACGTCTAGAAGTAAGGGGTTTCATTGTCCTTAAACAGTAGGACTATTCTAACCATTGGAACCAGAGGAACTGTTCCTCAATTGAACTTGCATCAATCAAAGAGGTCGAAAACATAAAGGCATGGTGGCCAAAATGTATGGTTAAGGATTATTTAGGGTCGAAGATAATCCCCGTAACCCCGAACGAGCCACACTAAATTTTAATGCGTTCGTTCCACTTTTCAGTAGATTTGTTACATTTTAATCATCATAGTTTGTTAAAAGATAAATATTCTGAATTCAGTAAAATTGTGATTCAGATTTGAACAAATTTTGATGAGATCTGAAATCAAACCTGAACGGAAAATGTCCCAATTCCTGATGTCGGGTCTGAACCTTTTTGGTTCAGTCATGAACTAAATTTTTCATGTGGGAGAGAAAAATATGTTGTTGAAGAAGAAATAATATGCTTAGTTTCCAGAGTCATTAAAGTTAACATAAAGTAGAGGTTGAAAGAGATGTTAACAAAGGTAAACATCCAGACATCCAGTGGAATCAATCTGAGTCCCGACAGCATCACGCGTGAATGGCGGGATGTTACGTGACCGCGTGACTGCGAGTCGCATCGCGTGACCATGTTGCGTGACCGGCTCAACATAAACGCTCTCAGCATCCGACGGAATCTCGGATTTGGGCACATCTGGCGAGAGTGTTGGTTTAGAGTAGAGGTGCGAGGGCTTTGTTGTGATTGAAGTTTAAACAACATTTAAAAACATCACTTGTTTATCAAAGTAGAACAATAAATAGTTACAAAATTGTTATGGCAACACCTGACTTTGTTATCGTATCTAATATTTTAAATAAAGGTGATATGAGATGATAATAATGCAAGAAGAGCATGGCAAGACAAAATACAAAAAACAACCTACAGAAAGTATTGAACTCAGAGAGGCAACATAAAGAACCACGAGAACCAGGAATAACCCTTTAATAGACGTTCAATAAAGTAAAATGCAACATTATATAACAATTCATTAATTGTTCTGACAATATTATTATTCATGATTATGTATCAGTTCGATATTGTAATGAACATTGACTGGTTGAAAACGAGTTACAGGTAAATTAGCAGAACTATAAAACAATAAATAGCCTGCAGAGAGGCGATAATGTACAAAAAAACTCGTAAAAATATTTTATAGATTTTTAAAAATATTATTCAGTTACCATTTTCATTAAAAATTCACAAGGAATTGTTATTCTATGAATGAACCCAGAACACCTATAATTGAAACACATACGTGCGTTATTTGACTTAAATAAATAATATTCTCATGTCTTACAAGAACCTAGTAAAAGATCAAAAAAACTTTTACCAAATGGGTGTCCACAAAGTCTTGCACTAATTTCCCAGCATTTACATTATGGACACCATTAAAGCCACACGAATCTTACATTTCTCGTTTTCAAGGAAATTTAGTATAGTTCTAGGCCTATATCCTCCTTAGCTTGTTAATACCCTACCTCAGCTGATTGAAAACAATGCAGTTTAGGCCTATCAAATATTTCTCCAACGTGGTTACAATTCCAATGTAGTTTGTAAACAATTTTCTTTTATTCTTCCCGAGTTCCGAATTGAGAAAAAGAGAATGAAAATGCATTGACGTCCCTGTACTCAGGAAATGTGAACTAAAATTAAAAACTGTTTTTGAAAAAATTATTAAAAAGTCGCTTATAAGATTAGATACAGGTAATTTAAGGCGCACACTTGAAAGTGCATTGTGTTTGTGTATAGTTATACAAAACATTATCTTACCACTAATTGTTTTCATATTTGGTTTATTTAACAGCGCAAGACTTTTGGACACCCTGTAATGTGATAAGAAGTGTTAAAAATAAATTTATTTCACTGAAATTTAAAAATTGCTATAATCGTTAAGAACACGAATGAAATACATTTACAATATCTCCATTCGCCTCACGTTTTATTATTTTATTTTTATTTAACGTTACTATTCAAGAACGTTACTCCAATTTCTATCACTTTTCAAACAACACTTTAACTTGTGATCTATTATTGGCTCAAACACTAACTCCAATACCACACCAACACCACCAACCTCCTCAACTTCGTGCTTCGCGACGCCTTATCTCCATCTCCGCAGGTGCGGCGAGGGCCGTCCCTGGGAGGAGTTCGTGGAACGCAGCCAGTGGGGCGGAGCCCTAGTCATCAGCTAGCTCGGTCATTCAGGAATCCACCTCAATGAACCATCCTTAATGTGAAGTACAACACTGGCCACACACTTTACTGCCTCTCGGTGGCTTACATTGTCGGAGTACTCAGCCGGATTGGGGCTCAAGAGAGATTAAGGTTGGGACAACAAGATTAAACTTTTGTCTTTCTTTCTTTGTTTTCTAAAAGATCGGCAGGAAAAGCGATTGCATGACAATTTTACGATGGATTCCCCTTCGTATTTTTTTTTTTTTTTTTTTTTTTTTTTTTTTTAATTAAACATGTGAAAATAATACATTTAAGAGTTAGAATAATACACAATTGTTATGGATTCCCGCTTTGGTTTTGATTATTTTAGTCACCCAAAAGATACATTGAATTAAAATAAATGTTAACTTTTATCCAGAATTAAACTCATAGCTCGTGCTTGCTTGTTAGTTATCTAGGTAAAAGAACCAATTCATAAAAAAGAAATGTAAAATATTAAATAGTTAAATAAAACTCCGCGGTACAAGAAGTTTTAAGTAAGCTAATGCATTCGGGAACGCTTTCTGTATAGATGGGAAGTTGTTAAGTGAGAAAGCCATTCGAAGAAGATTTACTTAGTGGACTTATTTTATTTTATTTATTATTTGTGGTGATGTGGTTTTTTGTTGTAATCATAGGTGCCTTAAGTGATAAAGAATCTTTTAAATGTTTAAATTAGAAAAAAAAACTATTAATAACTGATAGTAAGTTCAATATTTTTATTCTATTTTCTACCAGAAAGTGTTATACTTGATAGTGAAACGAGAAAATATTTTACTCCAAATCATAAATATAATCTGAAAGTAAAACTGAGAATAAAACTAACTTATAACTATATCATTAAAGTTGGAATAGCAAAGATAATAAATTCTGGTTTCCAAGACAACTTAGCCATTTTTTCCAAGTCCCTCGTCAAATAAAA
The DNA here is from genome assembly GCA_030545055.2 of Neoaliturus tenellus. Taxonomy (NCBI): domain Eukaryota; kingdom Metazoa; phylum Arthropoda; class Insecta; order Hemiptera; family Cicadellidae; genus Neoaliturus; species Neoaliturus tenellus. The sequence goes on along the minus strand of CM061534.1, from coordinate 184,477,072 downwards.
TTTGAAAATGTGTCTTGCCATTTCGATAACCCTCAACTGTTTGCTAATTTCGGCCAACATATCTCTCGGCTTCCTCCTGTTGGTCGGTATCGTCGCCCTGGCCATAGCGGGCGCCTCCTGCGGTTGCAACGACATGCTACACTCCCCAAACTGTACTACAGGTACGACGCCGAAGCTTCAAACCATCACCGTGCCGATCAATGTGTCCACCGCTGCTTCTGAAACAACTACTCTGCTTACAAGCGATACAGGCTTAAGAATGGTGGAATTGCAGGAAGTCGTGACATTTCAGCCGGAAAGAGAACATCCAAAATCTTCGTCCTACCTTGTAGATTTTCTGGGTCTGCAGCTTCAAAAAATTCCGCCCAAACTGACTGATTTGTTGGATTTGAAAAATCTAACGTACACGTCAGATAACATGACGGATTTAGTCGATAAGATGGAGAATATTAGGAAGACGCTCAAAATAATCTTGGCAGAAGGGTAAATTTCATTGCCGATGAAAGTTTTAATGGATTTTCACTAATTAATTGGTAAACTATTTAGTGTCAAATTAAATTTTTGGATGGAATTCAATAAATAAATACTAAGATTTTAGAGAATGTCTCTTGTCGTTTGTGAACATCAAGATGTAGATAATTTATTAAAAAATACATTACTATAAGTAGCTTAAACTAACATGTTATAGGAAATGTCATTTATTTTAAATATCATAAAATGATGCTAGGGAAATACTTTGGATGTAATGAAATATTAATAAGAATAAGATTCCTTAAGACAGCTATGTTATAGACATTGTCAATATGTAATCACTGCTTGTCTTTAATATGGTGTCATTTTGAAACTCCCATATTCAATTAATCTATAATTTTTCTAATATCCTTAGCATTTTGTTTAAATTCATTTGAACACATTTCCTTTCTTTAGGAGCATATACATTTATTTTAATGATACTTGACGAATATCTGTGCTTCGCAACTTAAGGTTCAGTGAAGGACTAATAACGATAAATTATGTTTCAATTACAACATTTTTTGTTTCGTATAGTCATGAGCCATACTGTATGTTGTATTTCGTCTACATTTGTTGTATCCTGCATACATTAGCAGAATATAAGGTAAGGTTCTTATGCCAAATTAAAATTTCGATGTGCAGAGACAATAAAAATCAATATTTAAAATTAGCTTTGAATAATGAAGAGAAAAGTGTAATATTTTGTGTTTCCAAGACAACCTTTCCCCTTTTTGGACCAATATTTCTTAAAATTGTAAAATGTGTCTGGTTCTCTCGGTATCTCTAAACTGTTTCCTTCTCTCACTAGTCATCGGTCTCGGGGTTCTCCTAATCGTCGGGATGATTTCCCTGGCCGTAGCGGTCGAATCTTGCGGCTGTAAGGCCGCATTGGAAAACCTTTCAAACATCACCACATTTACTATTCCAACTATGCCAAGTGTTCCTGGAGATTATACTATCACCAATGCTTCAGAGGCAACCACAAAACCAGGTTTAAGACTTTTGGAGTTGCAGGAACTCGCAAATTTTCAACCAGAGATCGAACTTTCAAAGAAATCTTCCTACCTCACTGATTTTCTGGGGTTGGACGTTCAAAATATGCCGTCTAACCTGACCGATTTCTTGGGTTTGAAAAAGCTGAAGTACACTCCTGATAACCTCATGGAAATAGTCATTAAGATGGAAGAGATTAAGGAGAAGCTCAAAATCTATTTGGGAGAACGCTGAAGAATTTTTCGGATAAATTTAATTCCAGCAGTATTTAAATCTTTAGGATATTCAATGACGTTTAAGCTAAAAATGATACCTAAGCCTAGCAAATACCTCTTGTATTACAATGCCTACAACCAAAGTTCTGCAGCATTTTATTAAAATTATTAATCATTCAAGTAGGTAAATACCAATTCAAATTTTACCAATTTAAAAAATGATAAAAGTTTACGGAGACATAATGATCTTTTAGGGTTTCTATGCAAATTTTTACATTACCTTTCATATCTCCTACACAATTATCCATAACTTTTTCCGTAGAATCAGAGGAGTCTTGCCATTTAGTGAACTCGGAAGCAGATGTGTGTTATGCAAATTGAGAACGATTTAACACAAGTAACCCATAACGCCCGTATGTTTGGAAGAACCCGCATTGTCTAGATGTTAGGGTTACACCTGTGAAAGTGAGTATGCCATTCAAAAGGTGTTCTACGCTTTGCAACCAGCAATTAGTTGAATATAAATTTGAATTTCATTTTGAAAGTGAATAAAATGCAATGTGACAGCTTAAACGAAACTATTTTTTTAGTTATGAAAACAAATATATTCACAACACTTATTTTAAATCTTTATTTTTATAAGATGTAGAGTGATGTTAATTTTGATAAAAAAAACAATTTCTTTACATTTTGATGGCTGCAGAAAGAAAAGCTTCCATAAGCAGGACTCCACTTTTCCTCCCCTGATGGTGTAAAACTATTGTCGTACTAAAAAGACGGTAAATTTCTTGTTCTTTGGATATATTAAATGAGTTAGGCTGGTACTTTCTTTGAACTTTTCATAATTTTTATGTAAAATGCACCAGTAGTGAATTTTTATTGACTTGTATTGTGATTGTTATTATAATCTCATCTCCACTTTCTGCGGAGATTCAAAAACAAACTGGCCAGCTAAAGTGATGTGCTAAACTCCTGCCACCTCATGCTTGAAATAAAAATAATTATAAGATAAACTTTGCTATGGAAATCTTGTGTTGACTTTATAACAAAAATTTACCTATTTAATGATTTTAACTTTTAAACTCATAGATAGACACATTGTAAAACGCTTTAAACGTCATGTTCCCAAAATATTTTCTTAGTTAAAAAAGTTTAATCATCAAGAACTTTTTTTCAGTGCCATTATTTTACTCAATAGGCTTTCACTTTATATTTTCTATGACATTGTTCCTTCAGCTGTTAAAACTTACTATACTGTAAAGTTAAAAATTAATTCCAAAAAAATTCAGTACCAGAATAAATTATTCAAACATCACCAACTGTATAAATCTAAGCCACAAAACGCAGCAAAGTGTGCTAAGTGAGTGGCTGTACTTATAAATTGGATAATTCGAGGAGCAAAAGCAAAGACCTATAAATAAGAGTCGGTGGTGGCTCAGCGCGGCGGCCGGCTCGCCAAGGTTGGTATTAGTTGGGTGTGTTAATACGGTCTAACCACAGTAATCTGACGACCCCCGTAGCCATATCGCAAAACCTAATTTATTCACATTTAATCACGGAATTAACTCGTCAAAAAGGGCCCAACCTTACAATTTGCACCGCATATTTTAGTATTACAACCATATCATTAGGGGAAAGGATTGATTGAATTATCTATTGTGTATTAACGCCTTTACTGCCATGCAGATCGTCGCTTCCGAGGCAACAGGTGGTCTACGGGCCTCGACTGACTCGGCTATTGAGGAAAGTGTCCGGGAGTGGGTTATGGTTTTAAAGGGATAAACTAATCAACGTGTGCATAGAGTTGGGGTCATTAAATTACTACGAAATTTCATGGTAATTATCAGGTAATTCATTACTGCCATAGAGACGCAACAAAATACTAAATATTTGAGAAAAATATACGGGTACATATTTTGTTCAATGTAAGTTATGAGTTTCCTATTATGGCGTTAAAATTAAAATACCAGTCGTTTACTAGTTTATGATTATATTAACCAACAAATTTAAGGGTTTACTTTTTTACATGTTCATGACTTTTTGTTTTCAGTCAAAGTCGCAATGCAAATAATGCAGTAGGCCTAAACAGGTTTGAACATTATCATATAGGATATATGGAAAATATTAAGACAAAATTTATTATTTTCAATAGTGTCCGAATATGCAGATGCATAGGCCTAATTTATTGAAAATCTATTATATGAACAAAGATTTACATACTTTGTCTCTCTATCATAAATGTATTTAATTATACGGTAATATACAAGGTAAATGAAATGCGTTCAATAATGCAATTCTCTATAACATTCATTTGTTATTTTTGTTTACTTCGTAACCATATTAGTCAACCAATCTTTTCTTAAATTAAGTTGACAACAAATGTTCGGAAACTCAGTTTTAATAATGTACAGCCTTGATATTGTTCAGAAGCAGGTGAAGAGATTGATATTCCACGATATCAATGTGTTTAAAAAAATCCGATTAAATTATTTAAAACCTCCCACAGCACAGACGCCACTATCTCCACTGGACCTGAGCCTCGTCGCGTCGTTCCCTTGACCCGCGATACAACATCGATTACGTCACGGGTAAATTCAAATTTTCGTGTAGCCGCCGACCCCGGGCGGCCATGTTGGTCGCCAAGGTCAAGGTCGAATCCGAGATAATGGGGAATCAATGGCCGGAAGCTTATAATGGCCGTGGTTATCGAACCTTACTCTTAATTATCTCAGGTGCGTCTGCAGCCACGGGCCTCACAAAACTATCCTCACTCGGCCGCGTAGACCACACGAGGGATGGAAACCGATGCGAACAACTTTAGACCCATCACGTTCATGCTTGGACGGGGAAAATAGTTGCAAAACATTAGTAAAGACGCAAAAGTTTACTGTTTACAACGTTATACCTATGGCGTTATTGTTGAGATTTGGGTAAATAGTTGTAAAATATTAATAAACACCGAAGCTCACGGGATCTCGTTGTATCATCATGATGTATCATGGTATAGAGGAAGAAACGAGATAAAAGAAGGACACGCGGTAAAACACTGTGACACTGTATTAGATCTCTAGATTGTCAAAGTTTCTATTTAATATTTTCTTTTGTTAGTAAAAGAACAACGTACAGATCTAAAATTTTTAATCGAAATCATTCTTACAAAATTAATACAATACTTACATTATTATTACATGTATAAATGAAAACAAATTATGTATTTGAATACCTAGTCTACAGATATTTGAAAAATCGTCGTTTAAGACGAACACGCTGAATTATAGTAGATATATCTGGGGTTACACCATCGAAATAACTCTAGCAACAGCTTACAATTCAAGAATCCTAGTAGTAACTATGAGCCATGATGAGATGAGTAGCAGCAAAAGAAAAAAATACCCGAAGCAAGTTTATTTTATTAAATTGGGAAACTGTTCCCCTTTAAAATTCATCTGATTCTACGTTTTAGAGACGTGGATATGTAACCTTATTTTACCAATACAAAATATCAAACATCATGGTGCAAAGTAATCCTATAATCGTGGCAGTATTGCTGGATTAAATGACAGATGTTTCATTTACCAACACTTGAAGTTGAAGTTATTATTTTCATTTTCATGTCTCCAGCGATAAGTTTTTTCCTTTACCTAAAACTGTTATATTACACCAGTGATTGTATCCCACAACCCGTCTTCCTCATCCTCTTTGATCCCGCTTCTCGTCGGGTTCGCCGACCCAACACATGGCGTGACAATTGACAAACGATATGTCATAATTACAATCCACTTAGCTCAATTACCTCTGGAACAATTATTATGAAAATAGTGCGGTAATTTGCCCCTATAATTACCTCTGCGCCCATTCCTCCAGGTTTTTATGTAAATATCGGAAGTTTAATGTATTGCCGTCGCCGGCAACGCGACGACTCAGTCCTTTATAGGCCCTAATGTTTAATTACAGGGCTGGCTCTGGGGATAAAGAAGAGAGATTATGGATTGACTGGTCCCAGTTGTAAATGGTTACGGTCGCGGATAAATAGCCGGGCGAAGAAGTGAAATAATCTTCAGTGGACCGGTAGTGCATGATTTGTGATTATTGTTGCTGCTTTGATGGAAGCTATTTAACTGATTATGATTGGCTTGACACTAGTTGTTTTTTAGTAAAACTAGTTGGGACTATGATAGATGGGATACTGTAATCAATGTTAACTTTAGTGCTACTCGTTCATTCCGATGCAATTGATAGTCTCACTTAGGTTTACTGTACAATAGTGCTTGATTTTTTCCTCTGTATTGTAAGAGATCCTAGTTATTTTACGCTTTGAACTATTTTGCCCCACAAACTTCAATTTGTTAAGTCAAATGATACTAATATGCCATTTCTTCGAAGAAAATAGTTGTTATCAATGTTGCACTTCAAATGCATTTTTGCCGATATTAGTTTACTACCATTTGATCGATATGACACTTATGGCCAGACTTGATAAGATATTAAAAATAATTTTTAAATATAAATGTTCAATATCCGAATCATCGTGGTGAAGAAGATCAATAGGCCTACAGTCAGCTAGATTTATGGTAATTAAAATTAGTAAATAAATGCCACATATTAATACATTGAGAAGACATGCATTTGTAAATTTTTTGTAGATCATAAACGTCAAAGTGTCACGTATAAGCCATCAGTGCGATAATTATAGTACAGTATACCATTAATAATGGTATACTATAATTCTATGTCAAACTTCGTAAATTAAATATATTCAGTGCTTTTACAATCAACACCTCTGTATTATTTATTGCAATAATAACATGTGAGGCTTCGGAGGCCCCCTTGACTATATAAGGCTAGTAGAAATAATGGTCCATTATTTCTACTAGCCTTAAGAGTCAAGGGGGCCTCCAAAGCCTCACATGTTATTATTGCAATAAAAAATACAGAGGTGATGATTGTAAAAACACTGAATATATTAATTTACGAAGTTTGACATAGAATTAAAACAAACCATTCATAAAACAACTACCTATACTTATAATTTGGAAAAAAAACATCGTTAAAAATACAATATTAAGAAAAATAACAATTGGTTAATCCGGTGAATAAAAATACATAGATGTCAGAATTGTAATCTACCCACTTCCCTCGATTTTCTTTTCTCGTCTTTAAAAAAACATCTGATTTTTCTATTGGCCCTTCTCCTTCATTCCCCTTCCACCCCCAATTTTACTCCTTCTCATAATATCAAGTAACGCTTTCTTCATATCTTACAATTTTTATAATCCATAGATTATAAGCTCATAAGCTTGCAGATTACCAGGAAATGCATATTTATGCATTTGATACATTTTTTAACAATGCAGTGGCAGCACACTTATCGAGAGGGTCAAGATGTTTTGGCTCAAGAGTGGGATAGATTACGTAAATGAACTTACACGCATCACCAATAATCCCTTTATTGGTTCCATGGTCAAACAATCGAAATAAAATGATATTATCGAAATAATAATATTATAATCGAAATAATGAAATATTGCTTCAAGAGAAGTGCTACTACAGTGTCAAAGAATATCTTGAAGATGAAATATAAGAATTTACAAAGCATCAAAATATTATGAGGAAATAATTTCTGGGATAGAAGACATCAAAAATGAGAAAACAACACTTTACAAAAAAAGTTCTAAATTATTGTATTTATTTAGCTATAAGTTGCCTATGCAATTTTTTAAATTGTCAATAAATAAATAAATAATTTCAATGTATGATAATTGAATTAAATAGATGCGGAAACATTTCGTCAAATGACTGGCATTAAAGAAATAATTTACTGAAATATAAATTCTAACCCTAAATTACGATAAACAAATCATGGAAATGGCAACACAAAATCCGGAAAACTAATAAATCCCACAACGTTTTCCTCTAAACTCGTTCATAGTCGTCAAATAAAATTCGGTTATTCGCTTCTATCGGTTTTGCCACGACAGGACACTGATGTACGGCCAAACTTTTATGGGGCTTTATTCAATAAAGTGGAAAGAACAACGTTTTGAAATATGTGCGACGATTAAACCATAAAAACCGAAACGAGTTGATGTTGAAATGTGAACGCCTGCGAGCGATTCGACATCAATCTGTCTGACGGCTGTCATGTGTGCTTTTATGCTATCCTTAACGCTCTATATTGTGGGCGTTATATTGTGGGAAATTATTCCACCATGACGTATCTTCGAATAAATTTGAATGTTCAATTATATTTAAATATTTGGAGTTAAAAAGAGTGTGGGTTAAATATAAATCGTTTTTAATTTTTCGTAGTGGTTATTCGTGGTGGCTGGCGTTGTTTCTGTGTTATTACTTGATGAACAAATTAATAATAGCTTTTTTAATTGTAAATAATTATTTCAATCGATTTAAGGGAGGATTCATAAATAAACGTACAAACATTTAATCAATATGAGTTGGAGCTTAGTCACTAAAAATTTAAAAGTATAGATATTTTTCTTGGTTCTTAGGCTTTGTCTTTCAGGGCGTGCTCTAAAAACCTGCACTAAGAATGTTTTTTTATTTATTTTTATTGTTTACATAAACTCGTTATTTCAGAATTAATCTTTAACATACGACTGAATAACTTGTGGATTTTTTCTCCGATTATAATAGCATTCAAAACCACTAATTTGTCAAACTTAACAAACGTCTAGCAAGTAATTGAATTCCATTAAAAATAAATATTACTCGTAAAATTAACACTAATGAATTATTCAGAGTAAACAGATTAATTGAAATGATTTCTCAAAGTGCAAAAAACATAATAACAGTATGAATATATGCCTAATACAAAATGTATATAAATTATTCGAGCATATCACAGACCCCAAGTTATCATCAAGTAGATCTCACCACAATAGTGCTGCATCATAAGTAAGCAATCGATATTCTCTCACGATCAACAATGATCGCATCAAAATATATTCTGCAGCGATGCAAAAACAAGTTCTCGCGCACGATGTGGATGCAATGCGAGAAAGATCAAAGCACAGCGCCTCTCTTGGAGAAAAAACCGTCCATACAATGAGCAGCATTACAGGAGGTCTACCACCCACATACACGTACAGAATTGAGGACAGAAAACTATTTGAAATTAGCTGAAATCATTTGTGATTTTTTAAGAGGGTATCCACAATCTAAAACTGCTAAACTATAAACAATCGAGTAATTACAATGACTAATCTAACTCCAACAGTTACAAAATAAATCAATTTGCTCGAATTTCCCTGTTACACATGCCTTTACTTGTTGATAAATCACCTTGGTGTAGTATATCTACTTACTTATACTATTAATGAAATCTTATGGAAGGATTGTAACAATCTAATATATTTGAAAATTTTGCTGAGGAGCCACATCTGCTGTGACCTAATTGTTTGATTGTCTAAATTTTAACTGGACATAATTGCTTAACTGGACAAAGCAATTGCAATCTTTTGAGTTTATCTTGATTTTTACAACAATTTTTCACGATGTTCTGAAAATATTTCAAGATTTTGTATGATGAATTTTTTTTAAAACTTTAAACGGAAAACTTCGGGTTAAGGGCTGATCTCTAACCGGTCTCCATGGAGTTCCAGTGGAAAGTTTAAGGGCAGAAGACTTTCTGTCCTAGAGCTCAAAAGGATGATTTTCGTAGATAAAATTGAGGATCGAAAACAGGCGGTATTGATGTAGTGTGATGAAAATACATAATGTTTACTGAAAACAACGCACTTTGGGAGGAGGAGAGGGGGTAAAATAAATGTTATTATAATATAAAATTTTTCAAAATTCTATCAATCAGAAACATAAACACTTTATTCCATCGACGTTCTTTCTAAAGCTGATATTGACAATATTCTTACTCTACTCTTCTTCTTACCAACTTTTTTGTATTTTTAACATACTAGTTTGTATAAAATTTAAAAATTATTGCTCAATAACTCCCTTTTAAGTTTACTGTTTCATCTGACTATCAACATGTTAATGAAAGCATTTTAATTGGTTGTAACAAGTATCCACCTCTCGAAGCGTGACCATCGAAGTTTAAATTAATTATGCCTGCCCTGCGATCGTGTGCCTCAACTACTCTAATTGTTCTGAATATTTTAATTATGCACTGTTGATTATTCATCACAATTCCTTGTTTTATCTGTGATTGTCGAGAGAGATCGTGGAAGACGATCTTATTAAAATGTTATGGTTTATCTTAGATTGCTAAAGAGATAATTAATTAATTAGCGAAATCATTAAGCTTATAGCTTTACTATCTTCAAGTAAATTAAGGGAGTTCAAATCATAATGTGTATCTTAAACGCTTTAATAATTGTATGTTTAAATTTGCTTTATATTTGTATAGTGTTTAAAAAAAAACATAAGTTGCAAAAACAAAAAAGTGTTTCTATTAATTTTGTTTCTGGATCGCAATCTTCGGGTAAGAGAACATAAAATATATCAAATACATTTTTCATTAAATACATTTTTTATCAGTTCTACCACTAAAATAATCTCAAAATAAAGCAATAAAAAGCTACAAAAATTTCTATGGATATTCCTCAATCACACATACAAACCAAATTGAATTAAAAGTAGCCTACAATTTTTGTCTCATTTGAGTACTGTCCGCCACATAAATACGGAGGTCATTAACTAGCCATTTTTTTATAATCAGAGATAACTACAACATCCTAACGTTAAGAACTAAGTAAATTATTTTTTGTCTAAAAATTGTTCACACATATCCACAAAAGTAAAAGAGTGATACAATTTTTGCCTGAGTAATAATACCCATGTAAAAAACTGTTTTACTTTCAACGGTAATATTTTAACTTCCATGAAAATAGTTATAGACCCGTTTTTGAGATCAGAAGACAACATTGCTGTCTTGAAAGTTGGCCTAATTCATATAGAGATCAAATAAAACTAAAAAGAAGTAGGCCTATACACTTTCTGATACCTGTATTGAAAAAGGTGTTTTTCAAGAGACCATTCGAAGAGGACATTTATATTTTTTCTATATGTGCCCCGCCAGTCAGAAGCTATAATCAAGATCTTACCAGGTGTGTACAGGGTGTCCCAGACAACCCTTACACCCCTTTATAAATTAACAGGATTATTTTTCACAATAACAAATTTTATTCATAACAAATTAAATGGAATGCTCTGTCGATCGACACTTAATTTGGTGTACATTGCCAGACTGGAATTCATAATATTAAATACAAAATCCTAGTTTTATAGAAATTGTTTATTTTACACGTATCCTAATTGTAGGACGGCATTTCCAATTGTACCTCTAATGCTAGCTGTTAAGGAGGAAATGGCTTTGGAAGTTTATTTTTTCATGATAGATATAACCAATGTATACATAACCGAATAAGTAGGGACATCCCATGTTAAAAAATTTTAGTTTTGCCCCTGAAAACCAGAGTAAAATAAAGCACTGATGCTAGGATTACTTCTCCTTATTGTCACAGGAAGCGCTCTTTCTACCTCTTAAATGTCAAAATGGGCGTATTTGTTTACAAAAAATCAAACCAATAACAAACGTCTGCAAAATTAATTATTCTAGCCATCTGTTTACATTTAACCAATCAGCATGATCCTTGAATAAAAATTACGTCTTGGTGGTGCTATCTGTGTTTCTGGGGCGGCGTTCTCACTTCCCCATAAGGATGTCCCTACTTATTCGGTTCTGTATACATTGGTCTATAACATGGCAACCTTTCACATTCAATATTTTCACATTTATCACATTCAAAACTTTGTGTGTCATTTTTCATTTTCCCGCGTTTCCCAGTTTTCCCACCAGGCGCTCCACGGTTGATCACGTGACACACGTAGTCCCGTCGTGTCACTGGCGGTCACGTAGACCATCACGGGACCAATTTTGAGGATCGTTTCGAATTCAAGGTCACCCCGGCAACAATGGTCGGTGCGCCGCCGTCGTCGCGGTATCGCTGTATCGTGCGTCGCGCCCGCGGCCAGGCTAGATACATGGCTGATGGTCCTTTTGTGATCAGATGATACGGGAATTAATTAATTATTTGTTGAACCTGCTCGCAGGATTTGAGGGGCTTTGTAAGAGGGAACACTAAGTTAGTGAAAGTACTTTTAGGTACGTATAAAATTTATATTACCGAATATAAAAACGTATGAGAATTTGTTGGAGTTTTAATTAAATTTTATGTAAATTTACATTGAAACTACTCTAAGATTCTTATTTTGGTTCAAATTAAGAAACTTGGAAACCTGTAAAAAGACTTATTTGAATGGGTTTAGTTTAAAAAAGGTACATACAGCACAGCATTGATAAAAGTAAGGATACATTCTGTCATTGAATGTTTTGTTGGGTATAGCCTACTAAGATTGCATTGCAGATAATTTTGGCAAATATAAGAGATTATAGTTTATAAACACTGTGTTAGATAGAACTTTAAAATATAACATAAAATCTTTATTTTATTTTTAACTTTAAAGAGCAGTATGGGAAACATTTAACCTAAATAAGGGGATAAAAATATGAAACTTCATGTTTGTGCGAATTTGATACAAGGTGTATTTAATTTTACATCGCCTGTAAAAACATGATTTATTTCGGTTTGTTTTATTTCATAATGTTTCACTGTCAATAGAATGTAATAATTTCTCAAATCCTTACTGATACCACGTTGAGAAAGGGTTGCTATGTTATGTCTAAACATTTAACTTTTATGAATCCATTTCGGCTTAGGAAACACTAAATATTTAAAATTCCACTGAACCTCCGAAATAGAACAGCTATTTGTGTATTAAGAGCTCAAAGTACGTCATTGCTGCTCAAGAATAGAATATGGTCGCACAAAGCGTTATCTGAGAGCGGCAATGACTATTTATTTGTGTTTGTAAAAGGCCTACACACAAGATTATTCCAACGGCCATAAAAGGAACAGGTTAAATGTTTTATTGTGTACAAATTACTACTAATATAAACGACAACAATGACCAAAGCTGCATAGTTATAAACCATACCATATGGTTTGTAGCAACATCTGATTACAAAAGGGTAATCAGCGGTAAATTAAAAAGGGTAGCGAGCGGTAATCAAACGAAAGCATAAATGAACTATTTTGCGTACTGTTTTCAGGTGTGGCAATATTATTATTTCCATGCAATTGTACAGGGCAAAATATGTTCTACCTAAAGGTTTTTCACAAATGTCGGAACGTATTTTTAACGTTTTACCACACGCTCGGTACTTCAGCGTTAACCCAAGTGCATTCGAAGAGACAGGTAACAACAGCTATGCGAAGCAAACAACATAAATAATTGCAAATAACTGATTTGCAGTTATAACTTTTCGTATTTCCTTAAAGTTAGTGAGTAGACCAGTGTTGGAATGAACGGCCCATGAACTTACCCTTGCCACTTTCCCGTGCTTATGGTAATAATCAAGTCATAACGCAGACTTATTACAGTGCAGCATTATTCAAACGGGTGCATCGCGATAAGCGCTTGTGCGATAACGCGACGTTGAGATAATGCGCGGTTAAACGCTGAGTTGGACTTGGGAAATTTGCATGTGGGAATCACAGTCGTAATTTTGGCAACATCTAAATAAGTTTGTGGACTTCATAAAATTATTATGTAAATTGTATAGAAATAAGTAATTGTGAACTGTACGAATATCAAAGAGGGAAACGGTCTTCAAATACGGAAAACAGTTAGTATTGAAGTAATTATTTCCAATAATGCCTTATGCTTTTATTAAATGATCTTCTGGTGTCTTTTACATCCATCCTAATTGAAATATTTTTTCTATTTTCATACTAATTCTCAGCAAGCGTAAGTACAGTATAATGTATTTTTATAATGTTTGTTTTAAGGGATTATTTTATACTGTTAACTTTATTTTCTTTGCCAAAAGTAGGCCTAGAAAAGTAAATTTTAAAGAGCGAATCAAAGGGGTTTGACGTTTAAAAAGCAACTTTTAACACAAAACCAATTATTTTAAACAATTTTAAAAAGAAAAAATGTTTTAATTTTTAAAAGAAAAAATATTTTACTATTGCGGAAGCAATTTTTGGACTAAAACATAACATTGATGCTATTCAAAATAATCAATTTAAATATATTTTTTAATATTTCATTTCCTTTGCTCGACTTTGATGGACCTAAAACGTATTAAAAGCATTACTTCACAAATAGTTTTATTATAAGTAATTTCTCTATACAACCAATTAAAAATATTCACGTTTTATGCGGTTTTAACTTGTATATCCAAACACTCTTACATTATAATAACTTAACTTATAGTAATTCAATAATAGTAATTATTTAATCAACTTTGTTGACCCTTTACATTATTATGTTAATCACAACGCTTATTTAACACCACATTACATTCCCACACACACTACATTCCCTCACACGTACACGCACACACAAACACGCTTACGCACGCGTATACCCTCACACACGCACATTCGTATGTGACACTGGTGTTGATATTTCTGGTACGCCGGCCGGCTGAGGCTGGGCTGCCCTATAATTAAATATCGCTAACCCTATAATTATGGCCAGTAAATTTCAGTTGCTGCGAGGGTCGGGGGGATCGGGGGGTTTGATGGGGAGGGCTGGTGGGTCGGGGGGGGGGGGGGTGATAACGCGCTCGCTACGCTCGTCCGCTCCTCGTGCATCAACTCCGAAATGTACATTAGGTCGAGCTTCCCATCGTGATGTATGGGATGGTCGACCGTATGGAGATAATACTTTTACGGGTTGTTTTTATGCCTTCTATGGTGAGAAGTATGCATATGTACTGTATTTGTTTTGAATTCTTGGCAATGATTTCAAGAATTTTATCTCAAATTTGAGATCAAATAAATATAAAGTAATAGATTTAACTTATCGCTAGAAAATCGTATTTTACATATTAAAGAAACTGGTTTTAATTTCGTGGATTATTTTTATTACTTTGGGTTATATTAATATCTTTATGGATTATTTATTTATGTCTTGACACTGAAAAGCGAAGAGAAACTGACAAAACTTAATATGTATAAGGTATTAATAAGAGGTAATAAGAGGTAGTGTTGTTTTTTTAATATGACGCTTTTCAGAATTAAATTTTAAAAATAAGTACTGCTTGTTTATTTTTTTTCATGTCATAAAACTATTAGATATGATTATTGTTACTCAAAACCGTTAATGGGTTTTGTATTATAATTGTATTTCTTGAAATTCCTTAATCAACAACAAAAAACTGAAAAGGACTTGGTGTTACAACAACCACATGTACACTGGCATTAAATGAGGGACCAATGGTTTATATCTTTGTACACAGATATATGCAAAGTATATTCTTCATTGTAAATTAACATTTTTTTATAATCATAGTGTTTTATAGTCATGAAGCAGCGTAAATTACGAATCACGATACAATGCTTTATACCATGTACACTTGGAGAGAGTAAAATCAAATTAGGTTTTAAGTGAAAACAATTTATCGTGTACATAAAAATTAATTACCACTGTAAACCCTGTCCCGACGTTCTCTCAGGTCTGTAACATAAACACCACGTCGTCGCCAGCATTAGCGTATGCATATGCAGATGGTACCGAGTGGATCAAGTCTACCAGAGTGGATTTATGACCTACAGGGTAAACTATGCGTGGAGCCGAGTCATAAACTTGAATGGTTTATGCCTTGGTGAGTCAATCGCTCCATCCTTACATGCCGGTGTTTATTGTGATATCGTGTTTACGCGTTTTATTGCTTCTTCCCTTCAGTTTTTATTCGATTAAGCTTGATAATTTATAAAACTATTATCGTTGAATATTGAAATCTAGATTTTTTATCATATTATTATTATTATTACAACACTTACAGGTTTAGAAACATTAATCAAACTCGACCCTTTTTTGTTTTTTCAGTTGGCAAATGGTTTAGCCAACTTCTAAAATTCCATTGTTTTTCATCGATTATCGTAATTTTATTGGTTATTGTTTCAGTTTTCTGTAACAGTAGGAAACACACATTTCTTTTTATATATTTAAGAACATTTGTATCCAGTAAAATATAATCTTTAGTGTTGATTTCAGAATTTTATTATGATATTACTTTGGTGTCTTATAAGCCGAATACTGAGCCTGTCGTCTCTTACTTATATTTAATACTAAATCTTTTGATTATGAGTTAAATTAATAATGACATATGCAAGAACATCACACAAAAATCTGGAGTCATAACTAAAAAAGGCAGTGGCAATGATGCAAAACATAGCTTAATGTTGTTGTCAAAAAAGAAAAAGAATAAAGTTTAGGTTTCATAACCGCCCATATCTTACACTTAATAATAAAAATTAAAACAATCTTAAATGGATGTGTATTACAATCAATTCGAAACTAACATGTCGTAACGAATTAAGTAATCCCTTTTAAATCAGGGAATATATTTGAAACATTAAAAATTATTTATTAAAGTTAAAAGGTTGCAGGAATGGGTATTGGTTAAGGTAAATTAAAAAAATCATAAGTAAATTTTAAAGAACTTATTCTAAATTAATTTCAACCCATAAACTAATTTCCATTAACACCCTATTAGTATGTTACAATCACTACAAAACCTCATTAAAAATGCTAACAGCTACTAAACACCGTAGATGAATAGTAAACAAGATATCCGCCCAAAAGAAGGAAACAGGTGGAAAACCACGCCAACAACCTCCAAAAACTTGTAAAAATTTGAAATGGAAAATTTATTACCTCAATTTCATTCTTAACACTTTTAAAACAACATAAGCAATAAAATATGCGTAAAAATCAACAAAAACCCGAAGGGACTTTAACGGTTGGTCGAACAGGTGGCGTGACCGTAGACATCACGATACAGATCATTGACGTACACGACGTCAACTTAACGCTGGGGCAACGTGTGCAACAATATTATGCAGATGACCGCATAATGCTCTCATATCCACTCACACACGCACAGCAAACACAGGAAATTACGTAATTAATCTTGCAGTAATTATCAGTGTATCCAACCTTGCAAATTGTCCAAGCTTATGTTATTTGTCACGAACGCTATAAATTAGAAGCTGCTTTGTATGTTGAGACGGAAGTTTGGCGTTTTATAGGATATGGTGTTTTAAGTGAATTTTTGTGCACAATTTGAATATTGAAACTATAAAAGGACTGAGGTTTGTAATCGAGATTAAAAAAAAAAGAACGATCAAACCCGTGATTGGATTGGAATGATTCAAAGATTCAATTGAATCATTGAAGGCGTTGTAGGTGATTTGTGTTATTCGAAAAAATACAAAAATAAGTCCTAGACGAGTGAACCTTTAAATCATGTACACGTCTCTTTATCTTGTTTCTTATTATCTTTCCGTTTCATTCACTGTTGTCTGTTGGTATTGTGTTTGTTTTTTTCTACATTACACTTTTTTACTCATTTACTTTTACATTATTTCATCATTTAAGTGAATATGAAAAACTATTTTATACTTCTTGCATTTTTAACATATGCACATTAGAAAATTACTTTAAAAAAATAATCTTAAGAGATAAACTCGCTAAAAAGTAGTATTTAGCATTTTGTACTACAAAATATTGTACTATAATCTGGAAACACATATCGAAAAAAATAAATATTAGTAGTTTGCTATAAAATTATACTACGTTTTTTAAAGTACAAACAATAACTACAAAAATTACCTACTATAATGTAGGACATAATAATACAAACATGTTTAATGTTACTTTACATATAAACTTTCACAAACAAAATTATTGATTTTAGTTTATCAATCGTGTACACCCCTTGAGCAACTTCCAAACAACCCTGTACAACAAAACATTAACAAAACAAAAGATACCATCCTACCAATAACTCATCCCGTGGATAAATTACGACGAGGCACGACTCTGTAAAAAATCGCAACAATGTAAAGAGTAAAAGAAAAACCGAGCGACATCGCCATAAAGAACGGTAAATCTCCAACGGACAATCAGACGAAGAAAGATATAAGGTTATAAATCGTGGCTAACTCCGGCCATAGTGTGTTAATGAAAACAAGACAAAGTCGTGACCGGCCGGGGCCCTATGGCTGGGGGAAATAAAAAGAGTTCGGAGGGAGGTCCCAGAACCGGCCGTGGGGCCGTGCGTCGTAGGCGGACGAGAAGTATGTTTTAAAATAATTAACAATCAATTATTGTAAAAGTAAGTGATTAAGAGCAGATTGGGAACTCCCCTAGACTCCGCTCGCGTTCTATAACACTAAATTGCTAATATTAAGCACGATCAAGAATGATATCTTCATTCTGCGCACTTAATGACCCGTGCTTGCGTGGTACGATGTGCGCATGTGCGCAACTGGTAAATGATGTTGTAGGCCCATTAGGGCGTTGTAGGTGATTAAAACTGCGGAGCAACACGGGTAGTTTATGGTTTGTGGAAATGGGTGAAAATTAGACATTGTATAAATTATGAATTTTATAGTAGTTAAATATCTTAAAACAAAAGTGATCAAACATTTCATTATATTAGATAAAATAACACACATAAATATATAAAAAAATTGACCTTTCAAATGTGTGTGCTTTTTTCATAAAAATACATAAATCAAAGTAAATCTATCCGTTACTTAGTTTATCGGTTAAGTTAGTTTTCAGCCGGTCATAAACTTTACACACAAGAAGAAGTCTGAAAGTACTTTAATATTTGATTTTAAATTTTATCATTAAAATTGTTAACTCTCTAAAGCGTGCCCATTGAATATTCATGAAATTATGAGAATTTTATGAAAAATTTTTGTTTCCAAAAGCTCAATCATTTTAATTTCATAATAATAAAAATAATGTGCTTTACTTCTAAAAGTATTCCTCCACATTTTTAGTAGGTAAGGTACGATTGATACGCACTCCAACGTGTATTGATCTTACATAATCATGGTTGTAATGTCATTTAATCCCAACGAAACTACCG
This sequence comes from Neoaliturus tenellus, assembly GCA_030545055.2. NCBI lineage: Eukaryota > Metazoa > Arthropoda > Insecta > Hemiptera > Cicadellidae > Neoaliturus > Neoaliturus tenellus. Next base: position 184,458,358 of record CM061534.1, on the reverse strand, counting down.
AAGGTATGTAGCTTCGTCTTTAAAATAAATCTACATATACTTACATGAACTTAATCTTTGAGGATTCTTACCTGAAAACAAACAAAACATATTAAATATGTAACAGTTACGCTCAACACATTTATTACAATCAAAGTCATGCTTTGTTAGAACTACACCATGAGTTGTTTTTACCACAGGGTAAGGAACCTTTAAGGTACTCTGTGTTTTACTGAATAACTAACCGTAAACACCAAAAACAGAAAAATATTCCACAATACGTTGGATAATTGTTTGCACCTCGGCCGCCTGAACAGAAGGTATAATAGACGAGAGTGCGGGGCAATTTTCTTTTCACGCGGCAACCGCGGTACCCAAATGGGCACGAGGATGCATCCCTGGTGAACACCGCGTCATTACCTCGTCCCTCAAACCACCATAACTCTCGCCATTCGGTAATTAATTTGTTGGAATTTGCGCCAGCCGGCCAAGTTGTTCATCATCCTCGGCAATTTTCGTTGCCGATTAAAGGCTATCGGAGGAAAGTGGAGTGGCCTGGTTGGCTGGTTTGATAGATTAGTTGGATTGTGCGTGTTTGGTTGTAAAATATGATTTGTATTGGTTCAATGGGAAATCAATCATAGTTTTTTTTTTACCTTACGAGTTTTTTTCACACCAGAAAAAACGTTTGTAATTGGGATCTTTGATCTTATGTAGACACCAACGATTGGAGAAAAAGCCCAAGATCTTATATGAAGATAATTTTTTAAAAAGCGACATTTTGATTACTACAGTAATCGCCCACCTTTTTCTACGAAATTATTGGCACTTGATTTTTAATTTAATAATAAATGCAACTGTTTCTGTGCTGTTTATGTTCAAGCCAAATCACATCATTTCCTGTAAATGTATTAATTACAAAAACGTTTGAACACTCTTCTATCTTACTGTAAGAGATTGTAATTTTCATACTTTCACACTTCAAGGTCATCAAGCTTTCAATTGAACGAAAACACTGTGAGCTCACATGTATTATAGTTGCACTTTTAAGCTTGTGGGAACAAATGAGCTTCAGCATTAAAACATAATATTTGCATGTAGTCAAATATAACATGATCAATTCTGCTTCATTTTCCCATTGAAAATCTTATGCAGTTTTAAAATTACAAATATGGTAAAAGTTATCTCAATGTTATCCAAAAGCGGTCTTGTGAGGTTTTGAAAATTACCTACCTTCGTGTGCTTCAAATCCTTGTTAGTTAATTTGACAGCAAATAATGAACTTTAGCCTACATGTGAATAGATATTACTTAAGTGAATAGATATATGATTCACTAAAATTACGTTAATAAAACCATTTACACGTATTAGGCCAAATAATACCACAAATTTCAAACCGTTCGTTATGCAATATCAAAACAGGTTAAAAGACCAGTGGTGCAACATTAAGAATATATTACTTAACAATACATAATATGCTTAAAATTGTATTTAAAGTACTCCTCTCCTCTGAAAACATGACCAAGCTCTCACATACAGAACATGTTACCAATAACCTTTCTTACCTTTGACCAATCTTATCAATGGCAATTCCGAGTCTGGTCAAATTTCTCAAACCACAAACGAAATTTTTCGACTATTTCTCCAACACCCTTCCCTCCCAGCTCCGCCATGTTGGCCCACGTGGTCTTCCCCATCTATCTCTCCACATTACGGCCGTGCAGCCCGCCGCGGCGGCGATGCGCGGGCAGATATGGCGCCCAGAGTCAAAACAGAACACGCCCCTTGTAAATGTACAGCAGGGGCCTGGGAACCGCAGCTACAAGGACGTCTGGCACGGGGCGGTTGATTAGACGAGATAACATCGGGGTGGGAAGGGTTGGAGGGTGATTGGGTATTAAGGGAAGTATTATTTTCTTGGGTATAACAATTTGTGATATGGTGTGAAAATGAATTCTCGGGTTGAATTAGGCTAAAACGGTAGGGAATTGGTTTTTAAGTTGGCGATTAATCATATAAGTTTAACAAGTTTTGTATTGCACACCCTTTATTTACTTACAATAAAAGGCCGCGTAGATAACTTCCCTGAGAGTTAAAAGTGATGGAACAAATTTTCACCACTCACTCAGTGAACATTCTATTTAAGTTGAAATTGGGTCACACGTTCGTTTGAGTTGCCCATTTAACTTAAAAATACACGATAAACTGTTCCCTTTCAATGTACAATCTTCTTGTTAAGCATCTATGTAAATGAATTTATAAAACATTAGTAAGTTTTCCTATTTAGTTTTTTGTGAGCTTTTAAGAAAATAATAATTATGAATGAATGTAACCGTCTTCAAAGTACATTAAAATGTTAGGTTTGATCTACAGTAATATGCGTTTTGTTTATTTACAATAATTTTATCAAATAACAGAAAAGATGTATGAAAAAGTATGGTTTATTATAATTGGTTTTAGATGATAGTTAACAATTCAAGCTGTTAAAAAAGCTACAATACATTTAAAAAAATCATATTTCTTTTATTAATGTCCGGTACGAAGGGAAAATTCCAACCATAACCTAAGAAATACTCCAAAAAACTACGAATACCCACTGAGATTTATTTATTTCCGAGTTAATCTCTATATTTACCGCCGACAGAGGAACACTGTAAATCTGCAGGTCCGAACTGATGAGGCCGGTAAAGGGTGGCTGATTGCAGCCCTGCAATTAGGACCGGATAAATCAGCTGGCCGCGGAATCAGCTGGTAATTAATATCGAGCCCTGAGGTACCCCGACAGAACCTGACCTAACCTCGCATACGTGCTGCATGCAGGGTAGCGAGCGTGGTCTGATAGAGCTATCAGGCTGATGTTGAAAAAGTATATGGTTTAAATTGTCAAAACACTCATTGAAATTGTAAAGCCATTAAAATAAACGCTACTATAAGTTACGCCACATAAGTTGACGAATGGCCAAAAACAGCTGGGTAAGGCGAGGGGAGGAATGGGGGTACTTTTCCAAAAACATCGAGTTTACGTTACATGCAATTTTTATAGAACAGCTGATTATCTAATCATTTTAACTGAATAGTAGTGAAAGTTCATTCGTCAAGTTACGTGGCGAGGGTTATAAGAGTCAGATACATGTAGTACTCACATAGATAAAACTCAAACTTTAAATTAGAAAAAGTAAATAGAATCGGGAACAAATAATTTCTTCAGTTTTTACTTATATTTTTTTGTAAAGCGATTAGGAAGTTTAGATACTAATAAAGGCCAAAATTCCAGTCAGAAAGAAATAATAAGAAACTAAAGCGGGATTTTAGTTTAAAAACTAGTAAGGAAAATATTTTGAATAAAAAACTTAAAATACAAACTTTTTGACTATGATTGATTTTTCAAGCTTCCTAATTTAATCTTACACTTATTAAATTATTTAGGTAGGGGTAGACCGGGGTACTTTGTCACAAGGGTACTTTGTCACAATATCTACTGGGAGAAAACTGGGAGCAGGAGGGAAAGTCTAGTGGCATCGCTAAACTCCTTAGGTTGGCACTATTTCATACAGACAGTATCAGACTTGTCCAGCGACAATTGTGATTGTTATAAATTAAAATGTGTTTTGCTTCACTAAAAGTAATTTCTTTTACAAGAAGTTGGCAATTTTTCAAGAAAGCTACGTTCCACAAAGGCATGTAAATGTTATATCATTGTATTCCTTAGTTCATTGGGAATAGATCAAGTTTAGACTGATTAAATTTACAGTAGACTCCCTCTTAACCGGCCACCTCGGTACCAGACAGCGGCCGGATAATGAATTGGCCGGTTAAACCGATGTTCATTTAAGAACGCCAACCTACAATTTTATATGGCCTAAATATAATTATCACTAGAAAAACAACCTTAAATACATTACTGTACATGATGTATATGATTTATAGCTAACATCCGCCACCCATGGAATCCACAACAAACCTAAACTAATAATAATTTGTTTCTTTATTGTGGTCTACTGGGTAGTAGGTCCAAGCGCATTGACTTCCGGTGGCATTCACTTTTGTACAGGACGTTACATTTTAATTGGTTTAAGAACGTCAATATGAAATAAAGTTAAATTGAATGATACATTAGATAAGAAAACTACGTTTCCGGCGAAACACGGCCGGTTAAAGCGATGTTGAGATAAAAAATGGCCGGTTAAAAAGATGTTATTTGTTACTGTCAGGGTAGGTCGGTTAAAGCGGAGACCGGTTAAAAGGTGGCCGGTTAAGAGGGAGTCTACTGTATTAGATTATTACTTGGCCAAAATGTAAACATAACCTAAATCGGTCGCGTGGGGTAGTTTGTCACAAACTCGACGGGGCACTTTGTCACAATAGTTAAATGGGCGCTTTTGCAAGTTTTATTAAAACTCGCATATTTTTGCAGATGGTGCGTAACTATAAAAAGAAAACAGCAATTATTTGTTTTCTTTATTACATTAAACATATTTAAGTGGCCAAGAATTATGGTAAATATTTACTTTTTAATATGAACTTTTTTACTCTAAAACAGCAATTATTTGTTTTCTTTATTATATTATACATAATTAAGTGGCCAAGAATTATGGTAAATTTGTTCTAAGTAAAAACATTATGTACTAATTAAACTTAGTAATTAGTTATAAATTTTTTATCTATTTTTATTTTCCGCCAATATCTTATTAAAAATACATGTGACAAAGTGCCCCATGCCCTGTGACAAAGTGCCCCATATATGGGGCACTTTGTCACAGTTGTAAGGGTTACAAAAAAAATTAAAATTATTTACTTTGAAAATATGTAGGATTTAGAAAAAAATACCTAATACTCATAAAAGTATAAAGTTAGTAATCATGCATTGGTATTGGGTCATAGTCTTAAATGAAGTAAGTAAAAAAATCAAAAGTAAAAATTGTGACAAAGTACCCCGGTCTACCCCTACATAATGCTATTGTTTATTCTAACCCAAATTTTTAGTTAACAATTTAATCAGTATTAAATTTTTACTTTTAAAATATAAATAACACTGTATATTTCATAACCAGAGGAGCCTGTGGAATATGGTAAACTGTTGACGTTGTGTTAACTAGTTTAAAGATATTTCTTCCACTAGATTATGCGAGTAAGATTCTAGATCCCGAAACGTGATTTTTGCTTCACAGAACAGTGATGGCAAATTTCGACAATTATTTCTTAAGATAGCTTATCCACGGAGTTAGTAAACAATAATCATATATCGCCCGTGAAATAAAAGTTAATTTTGAAATGTAGGTATGTTTAAGGGGGTGCTCTACTCGGCGTCAAAATCGTCGAGCTGCCGCTATACGCGGAATCTCACATTTTGGAAAAATATATGACGGGTGATTTTAAATTTTATTACTTTAACGCTTTTTTTGGTTTCAGTGCGAAATCGATCGGTAGTCTAATAACGATGTTTTTGAAATTGCAGACCTTTCGCATCTTCCTTCTTGCATAGTTATCTATAAACTTTTTATCAATATTATTGCAGATTCTTGTTCTTAAGATTATATTGTACTCACGTATAGTCTTATTTTTTCTCAAAAAACTGTTTTTAATACGTTAAAACTTGTTACAAAAACGCTTATTTCAACATTATTATAGCAAGCACCCTGCTTAGTAATTTAAATTAACATCGAAATTTTAAGACGATAGCGGAGTACAAAATTATACTAGAGAAAGAATGACACCAAAATATTTTAAATCGGTTTACAACTGGGGCGACAAACACGGAGATTCTAAACACTTGCATCGCGCGCGGCAGATGGGTAGAGCGCACTCTTAAAACTAATTCAATCAAAACGATTCTAAAAGTGTGTCTACCCTTACCAACAACTTACATACAACACCTAACAACATATAAAATTACCTCCCACATGTACCCTGTAAGTTACAAACGTTGCGAACGCTCGCGCAATAAAGTAGGTCCCGCGCTCGAGAGCGCCGCGGCGCGGAAAATGATTAAACTATTGTCGATAAAATGCGCGAAGGGCGGGGCCCGACGTAAGCTACGGCTTCGGACCCCGGTCTGTGACAATGGCAGATTAAATCAGCTTCATTACAAGAATTAGCCCCGGGAGTTACCGGAGACGGAGCCCCAACAGCTGATTATCATAACTGCCTACGGAGTCTTATCGGAGATAACAACGCGTCGGGGAAAAGTTATCGCCGGGGAAATATTTATAAACTCATGGCTTTTCCTTTAAATGTAAAAAGTCAAAGAAGGAAATTGTTTTAAATCTGATAGCAATGGGTGCTTTTACTTTTTTATAGCCAACAGATTCGATTCGGTCCTTCGATAACATGTCTTGATGGAAGATATTTTTATATATAAATATTTTTTTTTTTTTTGTTAAAAAATCGGCTTTTCTTTGTTTTTTCTTTGATTTAAAAAAACAAATATCAAAGCTTTGCAACTTTTAAGTTTTTATTTAGATTTTAACTTTGGAAGAGTGATTTTGTAGTTAATATTTGTACTACTGTATGATATAAATTCTTATTTTAAAATATACTTATTAGAATTTTATTTGTTTTAGTGTAAAGATAGAGCAGTTGTGAATACAACTAGTTACTGTACATATAATATTAAGTTTCTAACTACCGAACAATGCTCAATAGGAAAATAAGTAACTATAAAAAAAGGCCTTGGGCTTATATTTTATTAATTTTTAAAATTATTAAAAATAAATACAGAAACATGAAATCTTTAACTTACACCTTTATTTTTAAAAACTAGCTTACCCGGCATGCTTCGCAATGCCGACTTGAGAAATCTTTTGCCCTTCAGGTGAGCACTTCAGCTACACTCGCCCCCGTCAGGTTTAGGCTCGTTTGCTACGCTCACTCGCTGCAAGTCTATAATATCGTCTATTTTTTACCAATCTTCTCTTAATAATTTAAATGAGAACGGCTGTTTATTTTATAATATTAATGATCCTTTAAGTAACCATATGTTAAAATACAAAAAAGTTGCTTCCATGAGAATAAAATGGTAACTTCAAGGACGTCTAGGGCGTAGCCCTTTGTGAATATAATATGCAAATAGTCAGACTTTCCTATTTAAGCCCAAAGAATGAGTATATCAAATTTCAGCACTCTATAGCAAGTCGGGAAGTTGGAGAATTTTTGATGAATGAGTGAGTCAGTGATTGAGTGCTTTCCCATTAATATGTTTAGATATCAATTACAATATTAATTTTTTTATGAGGTTAAAAACGTGACTGAAATTTTCAAAAAAAAAAAAATATGACTAAAAATTAAATTGCAATCTTGAAATCTATAAATCTAATTTTAAGACATTTTAACATACCATTGCGCTATAAAGAAAATCGCATGTGCGAGTAATAACTATTTTACGGTTATCCAACTCTTACACTAAACTCGTCTGCCAAATCACGATTTTACCTGGTTAAACATCTTTAGACGCTTTGATCGGAATGTTGTCAACTTTCACGGCGTCATTATCGTCACTTATCCAAACTTTCCTCATCAGAAGCTTGTTGAGGCTTGTGAAAACTTAGTAAAGGTCAAATCGCTCGAAAGGTCTGCAATTTGTGAGCAACGTGTCCAGCTCTGATAATGTCTTTATTACAGCGATTGTGACCCCGCGGCGGCGCGCTATCAGCTGACGGCATCTACACAGCTGACACCGACCAGCTGATACTGGACCAGGGCTGCCAACCGACCTCCGACTGCAAAACGAAATAGTCAACAATCTGTGTTATATGTATAAAACTACTTCACATGTTTTAGTCATGTAAATTATTACATTTTTCAAAATTTTCTTAGAGAAATAAAGCAACTTTGCTGTTTTAACTTGAATAACTTACAGTTTTTACTGGAAACAAAACAAATATTCAATTTATGGAATGTGGGAGGCTAATTACAAGGTCGGTAGAGAAAGGCATAGCTGCTTCTGAGTGTCTGACTTTTTTTTTGTTCCATGAACAGTAAAAACTAAAACGGAAATCAAGTTAAGTCATAATATTTATTATTAAACAGCTGATTGAATAAGCGGACGAAGCAGTGTTGCTACGGGTAGGATACTTATCGTACCGACACCATATTACTTTATTTTACATTTTAATTATTTGTTAATAGAACAACATTAAATAACTATCAAATTATCAATTAAAAATCAAGGTAAATAGGCAACTACACATTCTACACTTTTTACTTTTTAACTCCTTGTGGTTATACTGTCAAGACAAACAATCTAAAACGCAAGAGAACAGTTGGTTTTTTCCTTTAGCGTTGGCAACACTTTCAGGTAGCAAAGAGTAAAATATTGGTGTTTTACACTTTTAAAACCTCTGTATACTCCTTGGCGACAACCACGGTTGTCGCAGATATTGGCACCATTGCTCTTATGAGATGAATTTCACCTGTGGCACTACATTCTGCTTGGGCTAATTTATACATCTTTGGTTAGTTATTCATTATTACCAACTGAGCGATAATAAAAGATTTATTTTTGAGTAAAACATGTTGTTTGAACTGTTCCTAAAGAAATCATAGAAGTAATAAATCGATAAATGCCATTGGGAATTCATTGAGGTCTGCAACGTTTGTGGATATTTATAAAATACAATTTCCCCCCAAGTTTTATGTAAAGTCAAACTTTACTCTTGAAAATTAAATACAATGACAATCTGGCAACACAATACAGGGCCATCTGGCAACCCTGTCGCAGTACCAGCTGATTAATACACAACAAAATTATAACTGTCAAAAATTTATGTTCCTACTTTCAAGGTCAGGAAATAACAATAACAATGTATCGCTTTAGTGAGTGTTTATAAAATTTCCTTATTTTTTTTTGGGGGGGGGGGGGCACAATTATCAACTCACATATGGCGTTAACAATTACCCTCAGGGAGTCAATGTTACTCATTGCTTCCTTAATAAACAAATTATTATTAATATTTCAGAGATAGTTTGAAACGTATACTCGGCCCGATGGGAGACATCCTCTCGCACACCCTTCTGTGGTCAGTGTGGAGACGTCAACACAAGATATCGCCATCAATCATTACCACCCCCTTCCTTCACCCTCTCTCACACATACACACTCCTGTCGCAGCCGCCTGCGTCGCGGTGACACGTTATATTTATGTCGGGGTCGCCACTGAATCAATATTATGATGGGGATAATCTCACTGTCGATATGGAATGTCTCCAAGCACGCGCCGGCCGCGGCGTTGTCTAGTGAGTTTCTGGTGTTTCCTTCACTGATGTGATAGGAATACATTGTGTAAAACATTTAAATGTATAATTACTGCAAAAAATCTCTCTTGAAAATTATTGATAGCCATACAATTATTTGTGGAATGTTACCTGTGTAGGTTGTTTTGTATTTAGAGACGTAGGTACAACGTACATTTTGATAAAACTATTTATGTATATGTAATCTTAGAATAACTAAATCTTTTAAGGGATTTTTCATTGGCTACGTAAACTTAAGGTTTTTTCTGATTTTAAGAAGACATAAATTATTCTAAATTACAAGTTATGAATTTGTAATATTTATATCTGATATAATTAATCAGTCAACGTGTAAGCAGGTAAATTGTACTTAACTACGAAAAGAATTATATACAATTATTTATATGTATTATGTATTATGGACGCCATAAGGTGATTTATTTGACAGACAACCCTTTATAAATAGTGGCAAAATATTGTCAAAGGTAACTAAATTAAACTTATAACTAGGGGGCCCGTGCAGCGCAATGCGCTGCATTTATTAGAGTATACCTCGCGATCAAACCTAACTCCATGTTAATTTTTCTAGTGTCTATATACGCCAGTGGCATTTTTTAACGTTTTTTCGGGAAACGGTCCAAACCCCAGTCTTGTTACTATCTAACATCGACCAGTTGTTAGAAAGCATCATTAATTAAATGATGATGAACAAAGTTACTTTGAATACAAATCAAATTATAGTAATCAGATTAAACATTATTGTTGTTTCATCAATCGATCTTCATTACTAATTTTCCAACTTACCAATGTGATAGTGTTGAGATTTGGTGGTTGTTCTTTTAGATCTAAATTAGCTAAGATTACGTAGTTGTTCTTTTGCCGATTTGTTCTATGGCCTCTGTCTAAACACTCCTATAAAATTTAGAATAAATTCACAGATGTTGGACCTACATAGTTCATCAAACATAAAACATAAATGACAACAGAATAAAAATCAACATTTCATTACAACTCCACGGTCCTATGAATTATGCAGCACTCCACTACGGCTGTTTTGTAGTACTGTATGAGGTACCTGGTCGTCGTCAAAATAGTGAATATTACTATTTTTATAAAGAACTAAATCCTCTTGAACTTAACTGTATATGGCGTTACAAAATTTAAATTAAGAAATCATAAAAATTAAGAGAATCCACATCTTTGATGGTGTGGTCCATTTTAGTTTTATGTGCATTAACATTTTGGTTAAAATTTCTCTTTATACAAACCATTTTTGTAATAAGCTTTTTTATATAGTGGAGGTAAAAAACTTTAAAATGTCTCTTTTAAACAGGTGTTTTAATATGTGTAGCCTTCTGCATTAAATTTTTTTTGTAGTAAACAAACAGATTGTAGACCAACCATCCCCTTTCCTTAATTTTCGTGTAAATTAAGGAAATATAATTCACAGCAGTTTAATAACCCCATGCACACAAATTTAGTTCTATTTTAATATTTGTCACCTTCCGTTATTGTTTCAATACTAATCGGACAACCCACCCAGATCAAAAATTTCAATTTCCAAAATTGTTTCATACAGAAAAATTAAATTTTGTAGGGTTAAGTTACTAATCTCATTTTTATGCCCATATAGGCCTACACGTAAATAAAACGTTCAAACAAAGTCTACCAGCTACATTTTGAGAAAAGGTTAAAACCTCAGATTAGACACTCCTCGTATTAAAGTATGAAATTGTGTTGATATTTCAGTACCAGTTCAATTTGCTTCTATTCAGCTTTTAACATATGTGTTTGTTTGTTTAACTATCAACAGCTTTTTTATTTAGCAATTCAATATAAATTGTTCCCCATGTTAATCTTATGGACAAAAAATGAACTTTGAGGGCTTCCCGTGAGCTTCAGAATTAAAATATCAAAAATCTAAAACCTTATTGCAAAACTACGAACTGAGACCATTCTTTTGACACCTCAAACTTTAAAATTGGTCCAGAAATAAGGGAGGAGTAGTGTTAACAAAAAAAGGGCATCACGTATTATATATATAGATATAAGGATGAAACTGAATCAGTAAATAAGTTAATTTCTAATCTATTTCTTTATCAGATTATAACATAACTCACAAAGGTTACAACATTTTAAAATTTAATTCATAAAAATTGTTATTTTAAAAAATGTATACAAGTAAGAATATCGAAAAATAACTAAGCACCCTTTCCCTACACAAAATCTAAGAACCTAACATTTTTTACGAAAACCTATTTTTAAAAATTAAAAAAGATCGTGACATTTCTAATTACTTTTTTACCCGCACAAGCGGCAAAACCGCCAAAAGCCCACACGATCGGGGATGGGCTTGCGGTTCAGAGACAATGGGATGACTCAGGCGGCGCTCTGGCTTTGAAGAGCAGCGCCGAAGGACTTATAAATTACCCCCCGCGCGGGGGATGGGGCGGCGGCACACGACGCGCGCCGGGGTGTCCCCTAGCCACCTCCGCGACATTTATGGTCACCAATTAGTAGCCGTATCCTGTATCGCTATAGGGAATCTGCAGTTCACGCCGATATCTTAGTTATACTTTAGTTGTTTTCTTTCCAACAGTTATACCTAACTATGTTCAAAATTTGAGCTTAAGTTTAATTGACCACATAACAAATTTCTGTAGGAAAGGTGGAAGTTAGGTAACACCCGGTTGCAGCATTGCAGCCAACAATAGGTATACTTAAAGGCATTATTTGTGTTTGTCACAATTTCATTTGGGGTTTTGATGAGCACGCATACGCAGTTCTAAATCGTCAAAGGTAGAGTTGTTCATTTTGCAGAAAGTATTTCAGTTGTAAACATATTTGAATTCTGCTTTGTATTGAAAACATTTCTGTCTTATAGAATTCTATGATAGTAAAATAAATTGTCTTGCCTACGCCGATGGCTCTAAAAAATCAAAACGATCGTTAAACACACAGTTTATCTTTAAGAGGGCATTGGAGTGCCGCCATGTTGGATTTATTTCCCATAAGAGCAATGCTAAACTTGTCCCCGGCATTTGTCATATAATTTCTTTATTTTTTGTCCAATTGGTTCAGAATAAATTAGCGTTTGAATCTCTATCAAACTCACCGTTCCTTTGGCGAGATCAATTCTTTGTAAATATTTTATAAAATTCCGTAGAAAATGTTTTAAAAGTAGTAAAAGACTTACTTTGTTATTTCAAGATGGTAAAAAACACTACTTATTATAAAATATTCCTTTCGCAAACTAAATTCGCCTTGACGAACTCTTTATTTAAAGCTATAAACCGCGTTATTTTCTGATTACAAAAGAAAGAGATATTTGGTTTCTCGTTTAACATTGCTTTTATGGGGGAAGAACGGAATCTGGATTGACTCCAACGCCCTCTTAATTCAATACTTTGTCCTAACCATATTTATGTGGCTGGCGATATTGAAATGTTTTAAAGGAAATTCTCAAGTGTTATTTCCTATCTACAACTCCTATACAAACCCCCAAGCCCCCACCCAAGCACTATCTTCAAAAACATTAAATGAAACTTCTGAAAGGTCTTGGATAAAACAACCACGTATGAGAAAACCCAGGGTAAAAATTTATTTATCATGTGAAAAACAATAAATAAAAAATATTGTTTACAAGTAGAAAGTTATGCAAGATAATACAAAATGAAGTTCAGAAAAAACTTCAAAACCATTGTTAAAAGGGACCGTGCATAAATTACGTCATCACTTTTTGGCCATTTTTATACCCCCCCCCCCCTCCCTAAAATCATCCTACCATCATAATTTGTCTGACCCCCCCCCCCCTCTCGGAAAAATGACGTCATTTTTAACAAACCTCCGTTTTAAGTAAAAAAATAACACTTTTTAAACGCTACATGATAAACTAAAAAAATTTATCAACCAAATCAGAATTTACCTTCTGAAATAAAGCCAAAATGACTTTCTCAATGGAAAAATAAAACTATTAAACAACGCCTTGAAATAGTCTAATGTATTTTATAGATAATTATTTTATAATAGTTGAGTTGTGTTAGAATTTATCATTATTTTACTGTTAAAATTTGATATAAAATATCATATTTAAAATGACCTTATATCAAAGCCAACCCCCCCCCCCCTTACACATCACCTTACCGTCATTTTCAATCTGGACCCTCCCCCCCTATTTTCAGATGACGTAATTTATGGACGACCCCAAAACAGATTTTAATTTTTCTTTTAATGTACTCAGTTCTTCGAACTATGCAGTGTTAACATTTCCTCAATTCGTCCACGTGTCGTCTGCCCCGACCCACTCTGTATTCCGTCGGAGTGCCTCTAGCGCCGCCACGCGGGTGGGGGCGAAACTGTGGGCGAGTTAACTTGATGATTGGTCTCCGGATTTGCGCTGCAGACAGCCTTAATGGCCTTTTGGTAGAAAAAGATAGTTTTCTGCAATAAACACTCTTCAGCAACCTTACGAAAGAGGTCCGTCCTCGACTTAGGTCTGAGGTCTTCGACTCTGTTCTAAAACAACCTGTGTATTGGGGTTTTATTTTTAACACATCCTGTATAGGATAACTTTCAGATAGTGATGATTCAGTATTACTCGTGTTATACGTAGAAGCGACACCCCATCACCTATATATTTAAGACTATACATGTTCTTTTGACTGTTCTCCATCCATCATTTCAAAAATTACAGAGGTAAATGCACGTAATTAAATAATCTGTCATTTCTACAACAAAAATATATAGTGAAGATGGTAAATTAATATTTTATATCAACGGTTTGACTTTTTGCTTCAACTCAATAAATTTAAATAATTGTACCAGCTTCGTAAAGTACGATACCCAATACAATATATAAAAGATATACATGTGTAAATGAGGATATAAACATATATAAATGATACATAAATAAATAAGGAGATGTATGTAAATAAGATATATATTTTTTATGTTTTACATCTAACGTTTAACGTAATTTTAATTTTTTTTATTTAAGAGGTTGGCGACCTCTCTTTCCTTACTTTGCCCCGTCCACATAGACTATTGATCTGTGCGTGGATCGTATTAGACAAAGTAAGGGGGTGAGCCGCTCCAGTACAAGGTGAATGGTACTGATAAAAGTCACTGGCAGAACGCGGATTCGAACCCACGACATCCCTGCCATGGTCCCGAAGTCCGGCGCGCTAACTACTACGCCACCGACTCACCCTAAATTCAAGGTAACCTAACTTACAATAACCTAGAGGCAGGGAGCATTTGGCTCTCTAAACCTTCTTAACATGCCAAACATATCGTTAAGTCCTCCTTAAATAATACCTTAGGTTAACATATAGTTAAAATGTGTTAGAGAGGCGAGATCTTTGACTTTGATCTACCTACCTAAGTTATTTGATTGTTTCACAAATTTATAAAATGAATATACAACTCCTACACTCTTTTTATAAAAACCTTATGTTTTCTCGTTTACATCACCACGACGTCATCGTTGACCCCTCATTATCAATTCTTCATCCCCACTCCGCTCGGCCTGTAATCCTGAGGCGGCGTTTCCGAAAACTATTACATCCTGGAGGATTATTGTCGGTGATTCCCCGATAAATCAATTCGCCGCCATTACCTGAGAGTGCGCGTGTGTGAGAGTGTGCGTGTGTGTGTGCGTGGGTGCGGGATAGATTCTATCACCGCGTCTTGAAATATGGATGCCGCGGATACAGAGTTGTGCATTCATGAATACCAAAACCTTCCACCTGCGCCGGGTCGTGAGTGATTTTATAAAATAAAATACAATAGAATTTACTCCTCGATTTTATTTGGTCGTATTGGAATTCTTCATTCAATCTCTATGAAATATTGTGGGATTCAACATACAGAGTGTATGAATTTAAATCAAGAAAGAATTCATATTTCTTGATGTCTTTTTGTTGGTGAAATTATTCTGAAACAATAATTAATAAACAAATAATTCGTTATTTCATTTCTCAAAAGAAAAGAAAACGAGGCAGTTTTAGTGGTTATGGAGTTGCTTTTAACTTTTTTTTAACCCACGTCCTTTGCGCCAGACGTATAGAGTATGGGTTTGAGGAGTACGCCCTGCTGCTGTAATACTACACAAAATATAATAAATTTACTTCACAAATGAAATATAATACGAAAGTAGGTACAATAAAACAAATTGTAACAAACTTCTATATTCGTATAACCTTCTATGCAAATACAGTATGTAAAATTGATAAACGTATTATATTTTATCCAGCTAAATGACCGAGCTCCGCTGCGAAAAATACGGTAGGCCTACCGTATGTCAAAATTGAAGTTATAAAAACAATAAAAAACAAACTTCTTTCAGCCAAATATTAAAAAGCTGTAAATTTTAACTGAATTTTTAACCTTCCATATGAATTGCATTGGCTTGAATGGCTATATGACTAAACCCAACGACGTTAAACAAGATATAGAGCCACAAAGATAGTGTAGTTGGAAGTTTGCCCCCTGTTGGTTGGTGCCATTTTACATACGATTCTTCAATTGTATTGTGTTCAATGTCAAAATTAGGTAATAATCGTCCTATTTTGCATCTTTAACGTCTGAAAGTATTTCTCAATTCCATTACAAAAAGTATATATCTCAAACTCAACCTTAAGTCACCTATATTAGTAATCCCACATAAATCACAAACCAAAAACCGATAATCCCGATAAACCACGCAACCAACCGCACACCGCTACCAGTGTGGCAACGCCGATAAAAACGCTGGGGCAAAACCGGCGCGAAATATGTGACAGTTACCTGTGGCGATCGTATCGTAATGCGCAGCCGCGGTGAGAGAGCGTGCGCATAGAGCACCGCGCCGGGAGGGGGGGCGGCGACGCGGCGCTACCAAAAAATTATATACACACACCGCGCACTATGTAATTTCGAGTGACCAGTGTGCAATTAAAATATATAGGCTGGGTAACGGACGAGCCTGTCCGAGCGGCGACCGATTTATAGGAATAATTACGGTATTCAATCGGGCCGATGTAATCGGTGGCTTCTTGTGCTGTTAGCGAAGATGTACGAGGCGGTGGGTGGGGGAATCGTTTGTGATCGGTTGGTATTCGGTTTCTTTTACATGTTCTTGCTTTTCGTTTTCATATTGTCGTTGATACTTTTGTGTTATGTAGGGTATGTGAAAAAGTAATTAAGGTACATGTAAATAAAATATTTTTATATTGTACATTGAACTTAAATCTCAGTCTGTGGTTCTGGTTTATTATATTTCTTACACTTATTTCTTTATAGTTCATCTTTTTATTATTATATTTTTTATGCACTAAATTAAATAATTATGTGTATTCACTGTTATGTGACAGTAGGTTTACTTATTCATTCAACTTTTCGTCTAAAACTCATTGATTTAGAAATTCGTCCTACATCTGGTTTTCTTTAATTTATTTCACTTCAAAATGTTGACTGACTGTTTAGGACTGGACTTTAAAATACTCATAATGTCTCGTCTGACTGTCACGGATACCAAACTTAGTTTTTCAGTCAAAACAACGGTAAATGTTGAACAGATAATCACATAAAGGGATAGGTTGTTCTATAGATAAATATGAATTAGAAATTACAATGGATAAATTGTTATGGGATAGAAATACTAAAAGGGTGACATTCTAAGACATGTCACGAAATGCTTCAAAACTATTCGTCAACAAATGTACGTTACATCAAAATATTCCACAACACCACTGGTTAATATAGTAGGGAAATCATAATTTTTCTACTATTAATATACATTTAGCGGAGTCTTACTATGGAATTGACAATAAAATATTCATTATTACTTCAGTTTCCAAGTCACTTTGAGCTAAAAATAAAAGGTTATATTACCTTGTCGTTTTCTTCGTGTCTTTGTAAAATCCTTGATTGTAAGTGTTTGGGTATACGTCATTGTGCCATCCTCAGAATTTCACATCAAGTATAAAATATCGCTCATGTAGAGGTCGTCATACAGGATTAGTTTAAGAAATTAAGTTGACGACCTCTACATGAGAGATAGTTTAATCTTGTTGTGAATTTGTAAAGATGGTTCAATAACTTTCCGAAACACGTAAAATCATGGGTTTTGCAGAGTCAAGAAGACGGCAAAAAGGTACTTTAACCTTTTATTTTTAATAAAAATATATTTCAATAATACACTCCTTGCAAAACATAGACTTTAGCTTATCAAAGCTACCCCAAATAACTCTATATTTTAGAAACACTTTGATTAATTTCCACGGCGATTTCACCCACCCCTACACAGAGCAGTAAGGGATGCCAGTGATATATCTACCCTTAGTTCCGGTGTGGACAATGACCAGTAGTGTTAAGGACAGACACCCCGGCTGCTGCAAGGGGGTAGTACAACGTTGAGGGTCCTAATGGTCATCTTACCCTAAGGGACCCGCCCGCCCGCTCTGGTTTCACATTAAATTAGTTTATAAATTATAACACAATGTCGGCTAAAATCACCGTGAAACGACTTATTTATATTTAAAATCACCGAGTATCCTTCGTCCCTCCCCTCGCTGCAGCGACCCACCTGCTCACTCGACCCTTCCTGTAATCTTCTTGGGTAATCTCGTTGAATGGGATTTTAAAAGAAAGGTCTTATTTTAATTGCTTTCGTAATAATCATAGAATATGTTCATTATCTAGGTCTGTTCCTTAATGGTTATGAATTCAAGTTTATGGAGAAGGCCCTGAAAGTTATGATGTTTTACTTTACATGTTGTGGACACCCCAACTAATCTTATATATTAATAGGCAAGCATGTTTCTTTTCCTCCTTTTTTCTCAGCTTATGAGCATCATAGGAGAAATCCACGCACCCCGTTAGATATGTAGTGTCCCGTAGATGAGCAGAATCCCATTATAATTGACATCGGCCACCAGGGCTACGCCCTACAGGCTTTCAAAGTTTCGATGTTAATCTTATGGGAGATGGTTGATTAAATCATTGGACAGCTGTTGTAATAACGAATACTAGAAAATCAGAAAACATTTTTAAAACAAATTGGCCAAAGATCAACTAAATTTTTGGTCGAATTTCGACCAGTGGGCGATCCCTAGTTTATCTTAATTGTGTGTTCAGGTTCATAGCTAGAACGGTTTTTTTTATTAATACCTAAAATATATGTAATCGGGATGGTCACAAGACTACCACACTCAATGTGCCGTTCAAATATTATTTCATTGTCTATTCTTCAATCAGCATACTATTAGCTTTCTTTTGTAAATAACCACCCTTTCACAAGATTAATAGGCCTATCTGATTTCTTTTACTGAAAATCAGAGTTATAAGTAACTAAATTCAACTAACCATACCATAAAAGGAAGAAGTATAGAAATCAATTTTTGTGATAAGTTTAACCACTCATTTGATTGGTCGCCTCATTTCAAACTCAAATAATAGTGTTAAAATAGTGAAAACTCTTTCTTTCTTTTCCCAGTAATTTAGCGAACAACCAACATAAATTATATGTAAACACCAATTTTTTAATGAAATTTATGAAACTCTCGCAAATCTTTCTTAGGCAGATTTGAGAAAAACGTAGATATTCGTAAGTGTACAAAATACTTTTAATTCAAATCGTACAGTATTAAAGAATCGCTTCGCAGCCAAAGTGGGGAGAGATTCGTTTCGTGCTGAGCCATCAAGGAGCCAAACCGTTTTGACCTTCGGGGCCGGGGGCTCGAATAATTGCAGCCTTGGGAATTTTCTTCAATCCTAAAGACACATTAATTTCTTCTCGGATGTTTTCCGTCAGTATCCGACTCCCGTGAGGCCCGTCAGACGAGATACGCGAGTTACTGAGCACAAATCTAAACGTTGATGCAGATGTGTTACCTGACCCGGCGGGAAAAGAAGTGGTCCTGGATGTTAACCTTGGGATACGCCTTTTCTCACCGTCTGAAACAAAGTGTCTTGTTAAATTGATGTATTGTGTGTCACTAACAAGTAACAATACTTTAAATTAAACTTAAAATTATTATTTCTAGAATAGCTGAACATCGGTTTTCAAAACTAGTGCATGGTGAAAAGAGTATATCAGGGTTAATGCTGGGTATATCCTATACAGAAAATTAGGTTTCTCAATTAAGTGATACTAATGATGCAGGAATTTTCTCCAAAAGGCATAACAATACGTGACTAAGGTATCTATTTTTGTATACTATCAATAATTATAATTTTACTCTACTATTTCCATTCTTCCGAATCACGAATAAATGATAGATCACATTTGCTCTCAGCAGACATGGTCCATGAGGTTATCTAGTTCAGACAAGAAGAAAAATACATCTGAAAGCTACATTTTTGCAAACTAAGTACTAGGTGTAATAAATTACATGAAAACTAAAAATTAATAAACAACATTTATTGCATTTTACCTCCATTCCAAACCACAAGCTTTATCACCTTTCCCTTAATGGCAATCACACAGTTCCTTTTGCAAATTATCTTTGGTGCAAGACGCAAGCAGCAATGTTAACTTGTGCCAAGACTGGAAGACATTTTGCTTTAAATTTCATTTGATTACTTCCATCCTATGAATTAACAGGATTCACCTACTTTCCATTATGCAAATTACTCATTACAATAAATACTGTAAGAAAGAGGCAATACAATTCTTCGATAGGAAAGGAATAGCTTGGAGATTCATTCGCGCACCATTTTTACTTATTTCTTTTACTAACATCCAAAAAACCCGCAGACATTACCCCTACTTTCTGCAGATCACACTTCCTTTGTCGACTATATTCAGTACCTGGCACAAAGGGCCCACAGGCTGTGTAAAAGTGAGACAAGACGGTGTTGGAGGCGAGGGCCCGGCTCCCGGCCCAAGGTCACCGCCATTACTGGAGAATTACGATGAGAGCGGCATTCCGACAATCTGTCTTAAACTGGTCATGTCCCGGCTCCGGCTCCAGCTCCAGCTCCAGTATACCAGTGTGGAATACTGGAGGAAAACTCCTGGAGATAGGTTGATTTGTTAGGACGGATTCGGGAGGGAAGAAGGGCAAGAGGAGTTGATGGGCTTAATTAAATTTAGGAGGGAAGGTTAGGGTGGAAAAAGTGGGAAAAAGGTCAAAGTGTTAGGAAATTGTGTAAATTTTCAGGAAAGATACGGTTTGGTAATAGATGTGAGGATTGAGAAGTGATGAAAGGGAAAATATAGAGGTGTTAGATAGTAGACAATTAAGGCAAATAGATTTGGAAATGGAGAAATAACGGAGAAGATATTTTGAAATGGAATATAAATTGGTAAAGTTGGTAAGCAACCCCCTCCCCCCCCCCTTTTAAGCTGGGGAAGCAGAAAACGTCGTCGGGAAATGGCGAAGTTGGTTGGAAATCATCGAAGAGGTGTCGATTCTTGTAGATATAGTTATTCTGTTTCATAAGCTTGGCTATACAGACATACACTTCCAAGGTTTAAATAATTCTATTAGCATCCTCTTAACATGAAAGATGGGGATTTCTACAAATTGAAACATTTGTAGAAAGAGTTAAGAGCTTAAATTTTACCAAAGATTTCAACAGAGAAACATTGTAATTAATGATTAACTCTTATTCGTATTTTTTTGCTCTAAGAGTGTGATTATATCTCAACCAGGCATAATAGATGTCTCAAGATACACCTTTGAAATTATAAGGAGGAACAAGTCACACCTCTATTCTTTGCTCTGACGAGAGCTTATTTTTTGAGTAGTAATATAAGCCTCTTAAATTTGTTAAATATTATGAGTGTAAAATATGAGTCTTTTTAAGCCAACCGAAAATCTTTCGCTCAAAAGAGGTCGTTAATATTTAAGACATGTTAACCTAAGTACCACAGCGATGAGCGATGAAGTTTTTGTATGGTCCGGTTCCATTGCACTTGGTGGCAATTGATGGCTTAATGGCTATCAACATTTCAACATCCCATTACTCGACTGAAATTAAGGTAATTCCATCTTTTGAGATATTCTTTAAGAAAAAAACTAAATGAAACCCATAAACAAACACACTTATGGTGATACAATGTAGCAACCACTCCAGGTACAACAAACACAACTTATGAAACAGACCCCAAAGCAAAAGAACCCCAACAATGGATAACAAACCGCAACAATGGAAACGTTAACAAGACCCATTAACGGAAACGAGCAGATGACAAAATATTGTGAGAACATAATTAGCTGATACGACTGAGAGGGAGGAGAGAAGAGATGATCGTTAATCATCGGCCATTTACAAACCGGAAGCTCGCGTTAGGGGATCGATTAACGAGAAAAAAAACCCATGCACGCGGGTGGCAAACGAGAAAAACAGATATGACGGAATCAATCGCGGGGTGGGCGGGGAGGGGCGGTCGTCATGACGACGAGCATCACCTGGAGTTTGTCATCAGAGGTCGATACACGTGAGTGATGATGGACTCAGCCATCAGGAGATCGTCGTCCGTCTGGAGTGGTCGAGAGAAGGGGGATGGGGGGGGGAGGAATCGTGAGTAGGGGTGGGGATCGTGAAATACATTGTAAAGATACGTGTTTGAATCAGTTCTTGAAAGTATTCTTGTCAAGTTTTAATGAATGATTTTACAAGACGGTTTGATTTCTTTCGTGCATGGGTCAAGCAAATTTGGTAATCAAGGAGTTGAGTGGTCAATTGAAATAGATGAGTAAGTAAAAAAGGTAATATTTACAATATTTTCTACCTAGCTGAGTAAAATTGTTGGACTGGAAATAAGGTTTTAGCTCTTAATATAGTGAGTCCCTCATTGAAAATAACTCAATTTAATATATTAATGCGCATTATGTATAAATCTATATGTAACCCTCTATATATATATATATATATATATATATATATATATATATATATATATATATATATATATATATATATATATATATATATATATATATATATATATATATATATATATATATATATATATATATATATATATTAAGGTGCATAGACTTTATATGTTAATTAATTTCGCACTTTTACCGATCTTACAACAGTTTTCTTGCATTTAAGACTGCATAGTAACAAATTTCCTTCCTAATGAGTTAAGATCCTTCCAACTGTAAAACTTCCTATAGGAAAACGGTTAATAATCTTAATTTGAGGATCGATTTGATATATCACTTGAAAACAATTCACAGTGTGTTGATTGTAAATTTGACTTCTCAAAACAAGCAATAACTCCAAGTTACAAGTCTCTCCTCATCTTAAAAATGTTTGACTTGCCAATAAGGATGATTTTCTCGTTAGGTTCCGCCAAAGTCATTGCTCAGGCAAACTTTAATTATTAAGAAATGGATCACTATGAATATTTAAGCAATTTTTCTAATTAAACACCATATATCCTTTATTATGCGCCTAAGCCAATATCGAACGCTGTTATACCCACTTCCCTTCTAATTTTACCCGAACTGATTTTTTACTTGAATTCCACTAGATTCCAAAATCCACAGACATGTAAACGTCAGATTCCC
This sequence comes from Neoaliturus tenellus, assembly GCA_030545055.2. Taxonomy (NCBI): domain Eukaryota; kingdom Metazoa; phylum Arthropoda; class Insecta; order Hemiptera; family Cicadellidae; genus Neoaliturus; species Neoaliturus tenellus. The sequence goes on along the minus strand of CM061534.1, from coordinate 184,435,640 downwards.
CGTGTGTACGTGTGCGTGTATCCATAAGTCCCTGTCGGGTCCAGCGTCGCCGCCCGCGGCTCGGCATATCTCCACGCAACCCAAGCCCAAGGTGAGGCACTTTCCAACCGTGTTGTGTTAGCCAATGACACCCTCATTATCCTACAATCGATTTCGATTGGGAAATCGATGATCGATTTCGTGGGTCGACGACAAGCTCCATTTGTTTTAGTGGTCCATGTGTTACGAGACTGTGGTAAAAGTAATCGGGTTGACATTACACAAGAGCTTGTGTATGATAACAACAGTTACCAATTTGACTTTTTGTTGATTTACCGCACAAGGCAACATTGTATGAAGGTTGTCGACATGGTAAGACCTAGGCTCGGGTTTAAGTTTGCAAAAACATTTGGAAAATCTTATACTTAATATTTTCTTACAAAATCAAGTAAATCGGATGATTGGAGAAAATTCCAACGAATTTATCTAATTATAGGAAGTTGGTCGATTATATAGATTTTTTCAATTCCGTACTCGCTATAGTCACTTTTAAACAACAAATGAGAAAAAAATTTGAACATTTAAGTCAATTTTTAATTTTGATAGCTTTTATTTATTTATTTATTTATTTGTTCACCAACGGATAACTTCATTTTTACAGAGTAAGGGTAAATCTGAACAATTCTCAAAATGGACAATAGCTAACGCAAATGCTAACCTACATGGCTATGAATAATAATAAATAAGGAAGCAAACAGAGATAGTAACTAGCAGTAAAGAGGTGTGGCAACAAACAAAGTAACTTATGGGGACTGAACTTACATGAACTGACGTACAACTGACAACTTAAAAGGTTATACAAAATTAGTTGTCTAACAGAAAAGAATTACAGCAATAAATACAAAACAATTACAACGAGCTAGTGACTAAAACTATCAAAAAAACAATAACAAGTGCAACAATATTATTACAACAATTTTGATTTATTACAACATATTTCTAACTACTAAACCACACAAAAAAGTGAAAACAGTATTTAATTTAATGCGAATGGAGGAGACAAGAAAAGGTAATGAGATAATTTTAATTAGGCCTATTGATTAAATAGGTTATAGCTTTGTATTGAGTTCAACTGCAGCAAACATGATCTTTTGTAAAATAATTGTATTATAAAAAAGTATTGAAAAAAAATTGTTGGCGTATTTTGGAAAGGAACTACAGCTTACGACGCAAGCAAATTATACAGTATATTCCAACATTTTACTGATCAGAATCCACAGGTAAGTAATATTGTAAGCAATATTAATGTTAGTACTCGAGTTAACTCAAAGAACAATAACTAGAATTTTTAAAGTTAACATTTTACAAGTAAACACTCCCAATTTGTCACAAGTTCGTTCACAACAAGAAAATGCTACATAGTTTACACTCACCATTTTATTACTCTATTCACACTAAGCAATGTATAAACCGCGCATAAAGCTGACATTTCTCACCTCGGCGCGCCTTACCGGTAAGTACTAAGTACCGGGTGACGGAAGCGGTTAGAAAGTAGAAACTTGCACGAGCGCGTTGGACCAGGCGCGATACAGTTGTTACAGTATAATTACACCACTTTTATCGCCTTGCTCTGTGTAATTTTCACACCGCTTCAATACGTACTTGTGTGAGACTTGGTGGCCATTAAGGTGTAATACGGGCTAGGCGGGTGTTGCCTTCATGGTCCGCTAGGAGCGCTGCACTGCTACCGTGGCAGACATGGGAGTGATTGTGGGTGGGTTTTGTTTGTTTCATGTTAAATATATAATCGTTATTACCGCGAATAAGTTATACTTCTGAATAGTTGGTAACCAAAAATGTTTTTAGCCTTAGCAAATAATTTGTGATTAAATATACTTTTCAGAAGTTATATAGTTATTGCTTTACATTACTGACAGAGTTGTTGAAACAATTTTATAATTGTACAATAATAACGGTGGAACGGAATTAATTTTTAAGATAAAACGAAAGTTAAGATTTAAACTCGTATGAAAATATAATTCAAATCCAATTTATAGGTGTATTATTCATTAAATTTATTCATGGTCCATCCAAAAAAATCGCAACTTTCTAGACTGCTTCTGTATTTAAAGTGAATTTTGTAGAATAAGAATAACGCTGTTTAAATTATCTTATGACCTCCTATAATGTATGTGTGTGTTTAAGTTCCAAGATCAAAGGCAAGACATATACATACGTCTTATTTAAGTTGTAGTATATTAAATTTTAAAAAGTCAGTGAAATTAAGAGGTTTACAAATAATTGGCAAAGCTTTCAATTTCTTTTACTCAATTTAAATTAGTTAAATTAATATTTATGTCTTTTTATTAATAAACTAACAGTTAATAGACTTCCAATAACACATATAAGTTAATAGGTGTTCAATAACACATAACACAAATTTTACATTTATATTACGTATTGATTGTTTTTATTTTTATAAAAAGTATTTTCTTTACAATTGAAGAGACGATAAACCAATGTACATTTTCTTCATTAATGTAACCACAATATAAACTTACACCTACATTATAGCCAAGCAATAAATCCTTTGTAAAGCAAATAAGTAAAGAGTAAAACTATAAAATAAGGTTATGAATTATATAACGATAAAAAGAGTGAGAAGGAAATATTGATGGTGGGCAGAAGGAAAGAGCGAAGGCGACGCGGAATAAATGACTCACATGATACTGATAGATTGCGCATAATCGACTAGGGTAATGTATTGCCTAGCTACAATCATTACACGATCAGCGTAAATCATGCAGCAAGGATCTATGGATTAACATACCGGACTGGGATAGGCGGCGTACATAGTACCCGTGGCTTACTAGGCTGGGGATATCGCGAGAGGAGACTGGGCTTGACTTGGGATAACAAAGGTGTAGTAAGTTTTAAACTTGCCGAAGTGGTAGACAATTTTTTAATCAAAAAAATATATTTGTAAAATATATAAGCCTATAATGGCACACACATGCACAAGGGGATATTACCCTTTCGAAGATTATTTGACATTTAAAACAACGATAAGATATTTAAAAGACATACAGCAAGAGGGAAAGTTAATCTTAACAATAAAAGATACCATGAAAGTTTTTTATATAGTCATACCAATTCGGGGCAATGACAAAAAAATAAAACAATTAATTGTATCTAATTAAACAAACAACAACAAAGCACAGACACACTAGTCACAGTGATGTAATTCAAGATCACAATTACAATCAACAAAGTACAAGATTAATTTAAAAAATTTAGGTTAAAACGTGTAATTGTGATCTTGAATTATATCACTGTGTCTAGTGCCTCTGTGCATTGTTGTATGTTTCAATAAGATAAATTGTTTTATTTTTGGTTACTGCCCCGAAATGGTATGAATTTATGCGAAAAGTATGGTTCTAAATTACCTTATCTCCTACAGTAGAAATCCGTTGTTTTCTACAACCTGGTTTCGGGCACTGGTTTGTGCCATATCCACGTAATTTTCAAGTAAAAACTAGTAATAAATATCGTTCTAGACGACGTCGTTAAGATATTTAAACAATTTACTAAATAACCTATGTTGGATGAAATTACACTGCATTCCGTTAATTTGTATTATTGACAAAAGTATGGCCAAGGATTTTGAAAATGATATAAAAAATATCTGTTTCAACAAAATGTGTGTATTAAAAACTGGCTTTCAATTTTACATTATAAACCTTTACATACGAAATTTCCCGGACTTGAAACAGTAACAATGGAAACATTTGAATTTAAACAATAATACAATCAAAACTATAGTAGAAAGAACATTAAAAGGATCAATTTACATAATTAGAAATCACTTATATAATAAGAACTAAGAAACCATAACAAAATTCCAACGTAAATTAAGAAATTTGTATTGTATACTGTGTCTACTAGGCAACCCACTAATGTGGGCAGTTGTAATTTATTCAATAAATTATTTTCTCTCTCTTATGGAACATGCTTATAATAAATCCTTGGATAAATTTAGTACAAAAAAACTTTATTTCAAGGTTATATGGCCATTGATCTGGAATCAATTTGGGTAATTTTACTCAACTTACTCTGTATAACAATGGATCTTTCGAAAAAAAATTATTCGATACACCATTTAAATCTTTGTGGAAAGATTCTTTGTACATCCCATAAAACCAATAAATTTTTGTCTGCTACATTATAAATTCTACATAACTTTTCTCAACAAATATGTCAAAAATCCACGTAAACTATACACTATACTCCACCAGTGTTGTGCAAGATTTCTCAATGACAGCTCGCGGGGGGCCGATGGTTGGGGGGGGGGGGGGGACGTGGTGACAGACCGAGTCACAATTAATCATAATATTTGGACAGCGCGGCGCAGGCATCATCAAGGCAATTGAGCCCATCTGTCCTCCCATACACCCATGCAGCAGTACACTGACACTGATGTACCGCATCAAAAAGTAGTGGGAGAGATAAGTTTGGTATAAGAAAATATTTTGACATCTTTTGAAATATGTTTTAATTCTTTGTTGGCTCTTAAATGTTCTTGTTACCCTTATTATCCGAAATGGATCACAAAATAGGCATTTTATTTTTTATATGCCTTAATAGTAGCTTTGTTCTTCATTATATCAGCTTTAAATTTAATACAATTCAAAAAAAAGTTCACGATACATGGTATTGTACACACAATAGATGTTTCTTATCTCAACTAACTTAATCGTCACAAAGGGCAAGCCTATGAGTAACCTACGCTTAATGTTTCTTAAATGTTAATGGTGTTAATACATGAGCAATACATCTTTTGATTTGAGGTTCAAACAAAATTTTATTCTTTCTATTTGACATTAGAAAATATTATTTAAAAGTACATATCTTTGAAAGTAAACTATTCTTCAGATAATTGAGCGGATTAAGACTTTACCAAGAAAGGAAAATTTTATTCCATAGTTATAAGACTTAATTGAAACGAAATTCATTTATTAGAGCCTTCTTTCCTTATTGGGATAAAGTGAAAAATAAAAATTGAATACTTCTTTAATTCACCATTTATAGAGGATGAACTAAAGGATCCTTAAAAAAGATAGAAACGAAACGATCACGTTCTTTTGCTACAATATCTTTATTTGTTTGTTATGGGTATAATGAACGAAGATTTAATCATAATTGGTTTATCTTCCATTGTAAAACGTGTAACGTAAATTCTTATTGTTATTGCTCATTTCAACTTGCAAGTAATGTGAGCCTACGTAATGGATGCATTATTGTTTGATTTATGAGGTGTTGGAGTCGCAGGCATGTATTATTATGGTTAAATTAAAGCGTAGTTATAGTTATGTAGTTATTACTTTAATTATGGCTTGATTTTGCAATTTGAAATATTGTTTGGAGTGACCATTCTGTATATATAATCCAATATACCTACAGACTCTTATGATATTCTATTTGTACAACGGCAAGTATTAATATAAATCAGCTAGTTCAATAAAAATTTTATTGTTTATGTAATTATCAGAGAAATTGTTTTTTTTCGCCTGTAACATTTTTTGCGTTTTATAGGATGATAAATTCTAAAGTAACCCAAATTTTTAACTTCAAAAAGGTGTTCTTAGAGTTATATTCATATTAAATTCCAGGGAGTTTTACCGGTCTAACTTCAAACAAAATAAACTATTTTTGCGTTTTATAGGATGATAAATTCTAAAGTAACCCAAATTTTTAACTTCAAAAAGGTGTTCTTAGAGTTATATTCATATTAAATTCCAGGGAGTTTTACCGGTCTAACTTCAAACAAAATAAACTATTATCCTTTGAAGGAAATCATACATACAGAATTCCACAGAACTGCATTTTATAAGAAACATATCATTTACGATGGAACTAAAGTACTCAGCAAATTACCACACCAATTAAAAAATCTATTCTTCAATTATATCTACATCTTCAACTCCAAATTCAAGTCCTACTTTTTCGATAAAATTGTTTATACAATTGAAGAATATTTGGAAGAAGAGTAAATACCAGTTATTTATGGGAACAATTAAATTTATATATGAATGTACAAATGTGAATAAATAAATAAAAATATAAAGAAGAAATTAAAAAAGCATGAAAATAAGATAAAACAATTAAGAAATGACAAACATAACAATAAATTTATTTGTATAAGAAAATTTAGTTAAGAAATTTTTAATGCTGATGCAATTTATTGTTAAAGAAATAAAACATTATTATTATTACTGGGAAACGGTCCGAAAACCTTGTTAAGAGTTGTATAACTCATGGTAGTTAGCTAGCTTTTTTCTTCAACTTGTATTATATACATATTGTAAGACATTCATAGCCAGCCACCAACTTCTAAACATAATAAGACATGCTGCAGTGCGTCAATATCTTTAAAAATAAATACTAATGATGTCTCTTTAAGCTAAATCCAGGGTGCTAAGCCTAGTAGTCCAGCTTCACTTGCACAATGCAGACTGATCAATTCTTCAGGGAAAGCATCCATTATTATTTGGGAAAGCATTATTTGTGTTATTGGCGAAAATTCCAATGACGTATCCTGATTACTCCCAAATATGGCAATGCATCATATTAACAACTAAACTTTGTTATTTTTTTACTGCGACTTGTGTTACAACTCTCACTTTGTGTTTGAAACAGTCACTATTAATCATGCACAAACCAACCTTGATAGTGTTGTCACCGCACAACGAGACCCCATTTGGATTCAGGCCTTGTTTCAACCCTGGAATTTATAGTCCATTATTTAATGAAACCATTTTCGCCGGTGAACAATAAGGTGAGGGACTTGTGGGGGGCCCTGGGCCTTAGGCCCCCCCCCCCCCCCCGGGCCCTGCCCGGTGTAAGGCACGGGGCGTTGTGCGTGCGAGAATTCACTTTGCTTTATAACCGTTATCTCGTTATCTAACTCATTGTATGTCTCAATATTGCAACAATGGTAGGCGTAACTCGTAATTTTGCACCCACGCGCGGTTTTGCCGTCCAATGGTGAGGGGGGGGGGGGGAGGGGGGGGTTGAGGGGGGGGGTTATAATATTGTGATGTTCGATTTATTCCTAATTATTTTTTGCTATGATGTGATAACATAAATTCTGGGACAATTCAAGATGAGTAAGGAAAACGACGGTTCAATATTTAGTTTTATACTAAACTATGTATGATCTAAGATAGATATGAGCGAATGAATTGTGAGATCCCGAAAGAAGTGAACTTTTTTGTTAATTGTTCATGACGATTTCATCAAATTCTTAATGACTATTCTTTTTAACGAATTTTTTAAATGACCAAAAGATTCTTAGAAACTGGATAACAGTTTATTCTAGTTAAAAGTCTCCAAACACTAAACAGTTAAAATTTTGTCCTTTGTGAAGCATGATTGATGATGTTTTTTTTTTTTTGTCATCTGTGAAAAAAGAAATTTCCAAACAGATTATATTTATTTGCATTAATGTTAAAATATTATTTAGGTGTAATTATTAAGCTGCAAACTAACTTGTGAGAATATTTTGATATGTTGGTTTCCTGTATTTTTATATACTAACAAATTACTCATTGAAAATTGGGAAAATGGTGTATTAAATTATATGCTAGTCTGACTTTAATGAATAGCCTACTATTTAACATTACAATCTTTTGCCAGAGAAACACATGAAAATTAGCGAGGCTTGAAAAAGCATTCGGTATCAAACGGCACACTCCCTCTCCATGTATTAAACTGCCCTGCGATACACGAACCTACCCTCTTTTACACCAACCCTTTAATCAACCTCCTATCGCTCTAAACGCTCTTTGTTAATCCAAAGAAAAACTTTCTACAAAATAAACACGCTTATTATCCAAAGTGCGAAGAACAAAGACTTAGGTAACCCAGAAATAGGAGGCGTTAAAGAAAATAAACAAGACTCCCCCTAGGTCACATTGACACCGGAGACTCGGTGAGTTGAGGTTAAGGGTTGGGGTGAAAACCACTAACTACTCTCGGATTTTATTATTTTGGAAGTAATTTTCTTCCTTTTCCAAACTCTCTTTTGACAGGCGCGCAGACAGAGTAAATGTGTAATTATGCCGACCTTAGCTGCACAAAAAACGGCTCTATAATTTGCTAGAGGGAGACCGCAGCGGCGTCCGTGCCCCAATTAGTTCAGCGGTCTTTTTAAGTTCGCAACCGATTTTGACTCGCCGACATTGCCACCGTTCTTTGTGAGGTGGGGGTTTGTGATGTTCCAATCTTTGATGTATATGAAATCGCGTATTTCGTGATTATCTAATACGGTGAATCGGAGGGTTAATGCTTTGATGGGAGGGCCATGATGGTTATTTGTAATGGTTTAATTTTGTATGACGCCTTAGTGTTATGTGGTTTTAATGCACTAATACCGTACAACAATATCCTGTACCAATTTCTCAAAAAATCAATATCTTCTCAAACACAAGTGACAATACTATACTATCCCTAGTACAGATGATATTCATACACCTTGTGCCCGAGATGATATTCATTTTAGCGAATTTCCCATAGGGAATAAGCTATTACCGTAGGTCTCATGGTAAGACCTAAGCCCGGGACCATGTTACTTTTTTGTTTTTAGGTGCCCAGAGACCAAAAATAATAGTCATTGAAATTTTTATATATATATATATGTATATATATATGTATATATATATATATATGTATGTGTCCCTAGACACGATAACTCTCGTAAAAAAGGTCCGATCGACACCAAATTTGGTAGAGATGTATAATCCTACATTTATTCGGATGAGTTCGTAAACCAGACATATCGACCCACCGGAAGGGGTAGTTTTGGGGGGTTTTGTACCCCAAAAATGGGTTTTTTGCATTTTTCATATGTAATTTTTAAAAATTTTAAATTTTTGTTTTGACCATTGAATTTAGCTCAAAAAAACACACAATTTAGTATTTTGAAGCTTCGCTCTATCTTCATTGGTTACCGAGATATTGAAAAGTCTAAAGACAGTACATTGTATTTTGAAGCTCCAATGTTAATCTTATGGAGAATAAGGATGTGTTAATATTTCACTTACTAACCAATATTTTTGGATGAAACTTGGTATTTAGCATCATTTGGTTGAGATTCATACATTTATGGTAAATAATCTTGGTTTTCATGCTTACCATGGCAGCAAACCTGCATACTCTTTTCCCATGTTAATCATATGGAGAATAGGCAAACTCCTTTATTTATGGACAAATATTGATCAAACTTAGTATATGGCTTTATATAGTTGAAATAAATTGTTTTTATGGTAAAAACCTACTTTTAGTGTTCCCCATGGCAGCATACCTGCATACTCTTTTCTATTTATCATAAGGAGACTAGACACTTATATCCCTATTCATGAGCATGTGATAACATTTGGTTTACAGGTTTATCTGGTCAAAATTAATATTACTAATTAGGAAATTCGCTGAGTACGCAGGTCTGCTGCGACGGGGTGTATTTTTTTTTAACTTGGTGCAAGATACTGGTATACGGAGTATATGGTATTATTTATGAAGGGTTGGTAGGATCTCAAAGGGAGAATGGGGTTGGTGATTGCCCACTCTGTGCTGCTTGTATTAAAACCTTCTTCACTGTTGGGTTACTGGTGTGTTCGTTTACTGAGTATATTCAAAGGGTTGTATTTAGTAGGGACCCTGGGTGAGGTGATTAGATATGTGTGTATTGACCGTTTTATGCTGATGAACTGAAAAACAATAACACAACTTCTAGCTCATGAAATTGCAATCCTGCAAAAAAGTCTCACCACAAACAAAACGTCGGTACGACACACAACAATTACAAGATGACACATGCCCCCCCCACCCCCAGTCAAGGCCGCAAGGTCTCAATAACAGGCTCGGACCAACAAATCAACAAGGTCCGCTCGTTGGGCGACAATGTATATACAACCCGCGGCCGCCGGCGACCGAGTTGTTTATTCAAATTTCTAATTACACTGGCCAACAATTATCCAGCGGTCACCTGATTATTATACCAATTATATTAAATAAATCTAACCGCAACTGAGATATATGGGACGGTCCTCGGCCATTATGTAAATCTAGATTTATGCTCGGACAGCCCTCTCTCCTGAAGCTGCGTTTACTTTGTGTCATTAATTGAGATGTTTAATGGTCGATAAATCATTGCAAGATCAAGCGTTTATTTTTTTTTTTTTTTTAGTTTCTGCTAAAAAATTTATACAATTTGGTGGTTTTGAGACGGGGGTTAAAGATGGAGCTCACTATGTGCTTATAACACATTCACTTTCGCTTCGACAGTTTCCTTTCTGGTCTCATTATACTCTAAAACAAGCAATGTTTGCACGGGCGAAATTTTTTTTCTCCAAGGACCTTTGATTTTTTGTTGAATAAGAGGGTGTGGGCCACCAGGAATTGATTGGAACTGGTCGCATGGCTGGGGGAAATCCGGTTATCGTCCTAGAGCACTTAAAGATCCCATGTTATCCTAATGGAGATTTTTATTTTGAAAAAAAATCATTTGATAACTGTAGATAAAATAAACCAACGTGTTACATCTTTAACCTTTGGTTTAGGAATGCAGCACCTTTCGGTCTGGCGAGTGAGCGAAGCGAACAAGCTGGTCTTTAAAAGAGGGCGAGTGAGTGGAGCGAACAAGCTTTGTGTGAGAAACAAAAGGAATAATTTTACCGAGCATTAGCTCGGTCTCCCTGGTACTGTACCTTTACACGTGTACTTGGGTACATGTATAGAAATATTTTATTGGACCCTAAATTAAAAATTTATCAAAATTATTGTTCTGAAATTTATACTTTTGATTAAGTCAAGACAGTTTAAAGCACTGATATATGGTTTAAGCTAAAAATTTATCAGTTCTTCATTAGCATAGCTAGAAGGAAACTAGAAATGATACAACTCATATCTTACAAGGTGTATTGCGAATGCCTATATTAGTCACTACATACACATAAAAATAATAAAATGTATTGAAAGGTAGGTACCTAATTTAAATTATTTTTTATATATTAATCGAAAAAGGCTAAATAGGAACAATAAATTGTGAAGAGCATTGTTGAGAATTATCGCAGATGTGACAAAGCCCTTGAGAATCACTCGTCAAACGATCATTTACAAGTCATTAATATCCTTGTTAAGTAGTGTCGATGCCGATGAGTTTAGCCGGTTACTTTACCGGAAGTCTATTTTTGAAACATCATCAATCACATGTCGGCTCGTGCCTCGGAAACTGTCGGTCTTTTTTGTAAAATAACCAATTTGGGGCTTAATTAGCTAGGTCATTTGTCAACATCGGTAAACATGAATTGATGGAGATTTCAAAAGTGAGTAATTATTTATCGAAACTGATTTTTTTGAGATTTTAAAGTGGTTTAGTTACATTATACAGAATAATAAAAAGCTTCAACTTTATGAAAAATGGATGTTTAAATTAAATCTGTGATACTTGTTAGAAAATCTTTACCCGTACAAAAGTGTTTGTTTTGCAGTAAAAAATCAAAAATACTTGTATTTTTATTAAAAAATAACTATTATTTTTATCAAACTATTTATTGTTGGAGTTTTGTTTTTGCAAGAAATAATGCAAGAGAAATGGCAACGTCACAAGAAAAACTGCTGTTACTCAAATTCAACCTTAACTTTTATTTTTAGTTATGTAAAAACATCTTTAATGAACATACTTTAATAAATACATTCTTCAAGACATACTATCTTCAAACATGCATTAACATTTTCTTAAGCAGTTGTATTACTGTAATTTCAATTAAAAGTGACCAACTCCCTTTAAAAAATATTTATTTGTTTATGTTAGGTAATATAATTTGAAAATTTACTCCTACCTTAAATAACAACTAGCTGTGCGCTAAATGAAACGTAACAATAAACCTTAAAGGGGGAAATAAAAGCGGATGAACATTACCAAAAGAATGTAAATGGAGCTTTTACGGACAATATTGGCATTAAAGAGCGAGGGGTTGTTGGGGGAGGGGGGTGTAGGGTGAATGGAAGGGGGGCACTGCCCATAAGGCGGTTTAATGGGCTAAAGCTCCGGTCGGAAATAAAACTAGGATGATCTTGCTCAGCGAAAAAACGACGAGGGAAGTTGTAAACGGGAAGCCGTTTTAGCGAAACACGGACAATGTTGAAAAGGGCGAAAAAGAGCCCGTTCACGGCCGCCCCCTCCCCCGCAATGTCCAATGCTCCCCTCCCGTCAACTGAGGCGGCGTTAATGTATTTATTTGGGTATTTTCTACTTTATCTCAAGATTTTAAATCGTTGTGAATTAGTTTATTGATAAGGTTCCATACATAAGTAAAATCGCTCTGTGAAAGTGCAATTTAATATACCCAAAAGGCTTTGTGAGAAAAGTTGTAATGCCACTTATTCAAAAAATATTTGTGTTACTCCCGGATGGATAAGCCCCTGGTTCATCTAAATTTTTGATAATAACATGTTAAGTACAAAAAATAAACCAACCCCCACAGATTATTTTGGCCGAAGAGCCGTGTGGTTAAAGTTCTCAAGCACAATCCTGGGTTTACCAGCTATGGATCTAGCTTATGGATCTAGTTGATATTAATCTGTCATTGAGCTGTAAACTATCAACAGACTGAGGTTAATGTATCCAAACCATCGTTTGGTCTGTTCTCTGTTTTGATGTGAGAATAAAAAGCCGAAAATGCAGTAGTTTAGAAAGACAACTAAGCACATAAAAGTTCTTAATATTATCTCTATTCGAAGTAAATAAGCGTTGTATTTAAACTCGAGCCGTCCATTCCTTGCTGGGCTTGTATATGTCTTCTCAGCTCCCGTCTAATTGCAGATTGGCTTAAAGATGACTTAGAGAGAATGAACCACGCCACGTTACGATTTGGGAAGAAATATGACTTATCGTAAAAAATACTTAGGGTGTGAAGAATTGTTCTTATGAAATCCCAGGTACATGGCAGTAAAGGCGGCAACACAAGCAAGACATAACCACCTACCACCGATAATTGATTTTGGGACTACCGGGGGCCACGGCTAAAGAGCCGTTGGTCCCGAAATTAATAAGAAGAAACCCTAATTAACAGAATAAAATAAGAACGAGAATCGTGTGAAGTCGGCTGTCGGTCTCTAACAGAGAGTCTTCTAATCAATACAGCACCCTCTCCCCTCTCTCTCACTCTCACAATGGCCAAGGTGTCTGGCACTGGCGCCACCTCGGGGCTTTCAAATTAACTGTTTTTCCTAAAAAAGAAATTAACTGGAGCGATTGGCAAGAGTGGATTTATGCGTGCGGCCGGCTGTAGGTTTTGGTCCCATAAAAAGTAACACAATATCGTAAAGGGAAGCGCGTACTGCCCAGAAGAATTATGTAAACGGACCGCTATTATGGGCCGCAAAAAACAAAGCGGCCGACAAAACGCGGCCGTGGTGTAATTGTGGGCTGTCTGTCTGTCCGTCTGTTGGCTGTCAGGCGGCAGCGGCAGCGGAGAGAGAAGAACAGGAACTCTTTCGGGGATCCGGAGCTGGAGACTGGAGAAGGGCGATAAACAAGGGGGTTTAAAGCTCAAAATTGGTCGCTTCAGAGTTTTGGAAAAAGGAGATTGCGAAGTCGACGAGGAAAAACTACCTATAAAACTTGGGTTGTGTGTGGGATATAGGCTATGTTTTGGAGTTTATTTAAAAAAAAAGGTTAAAAACATACTTATAAATTGATGAAGAATGGCAATATGGTGATTTACTAAACACACTAATGGACAAGGTAGTAAGGCATTTGATATTAAGTACGGCTACTATTATTTAGGCATGATACTATCAAATATATCTTTTTTAGAAACAGTAGCCTTTTAAACAGTGCCATCCATTCTAAAATGCCCTTCTTGAAAGCGTTTGAAATCGAAAGTAATTTCAGTTGCGTATTCATTTATGTTATTAAGATTAAGAAAGCAAGCAAGAGTATTAATCTTACAAAATAAATTACCAACATGGCTGTGCAGCTACAGAACATACTCTGCCTAGCCTTAGAGTCCCAAAGAAAATGTCCAACATGTTGAGACTCACCACCTAGGCAACGCTTTTCGATCAGAGGAAAAGCAAATGTCCAACGCACGGATGCAGGTGACATAAAGAAGCACAAATGTCCAGCGTACTGAGTTATTGATAAAAAGACACCCAAAACACTTGCCAACATATTGGGTTATTTAAAAAAAAATGCCCAACGTTATGAGTCATCCAAAACAAATCTCTAACTTATGAACCATTGTCAGAAGACACTCAGTCTCAGCTCGATCGTCACAAAAATCAAACGTCGAACGTACTGAGTCATCCAAAACAAATGTCCAAAGTGTGAAAAATTGCTAAAAGACACTCAGCTTTAACACGATTCATACAAAACCAATGCCCATCATACTCCATCCAAAACAAACGTCCAACTTAGTGAGTTACACAAAAAAAGTTTCCAACTAACTGAGTCATTTAGAAGAAATGTGCAACCTACATCAGAGTCATCTAAAACAAATGTGTGACTTACAGAGTCAATGGCAGATACTCACTCAAAACAAACATCCAACATGTAAAGCATCGCCCGAGAGACTCACCTTCGCACAAACAAACGTGCATCATGTAAAGCATCGCCCGAGAGACTCACCTTCGCACAAACAAACGTGCATCATGTAAAGCATCGCCCGAGAGACTCACCTTCGCACAAACAAACGTGCATCATGTAAAGCATCGCCCGAGAGACTCACCTTCGCACAAACAAACGTGCATCATGTAAAGCATCGCCCGAGAGACTCACCTTCGCACAAACAAACGTGCATCATGTAAAGCATCGCCCGAGAGACTCACCTTCGCACAAAACAAACGTGCATCCGAGTTAATCAGGCCGCCATTAGTCTCTCTTGTTATACGCCGATTATAACCCCATTCTGGCCTTACTTAATGGCCTCAATTGGGGACGAGCGCAACGCTATTTTCAAAATTACTTCTTATACAGAATACATTTCCCTCAGAGCACTTGTCCACCTGCGCCTGATAGGATATAGATTGAAAAATCTACGAAATTACGCTTTTTCTGGCCAATCTTCCTTGCATGAAAATTTAATACGGTTTTATTGATTTCTCAAAACGGCCGCTCGTCCCATCGTTGTCCCGTTAGTCGTCCATTCCCCGTAATAGCTCACTGGAGGGTCGTTTTCATTATTTTCAAGGTCGGCGGTTTAATCAGTTTTTGGGTGATCCTATTTCCTTTCCCTGGTGACTTATAAATATCATCTACCTTCTCACGTTGAAGGGTTGTACTATCTCTTCCGGTACTGGTGTAATATTTTAAGCCCAGAAGACTACGGTTTTCAATACTGATTTGTTACATTAACTTTTAGTTTGGGTTTATATATTTCAACATAAGCCTCATTATTCAAGGGTTGCTGCTGCTGGTTCGATCCTGAACAAAATTATAAGATTTTGAAAGGTATGCCTTCGTAGCGTCTGCGTCTTAAGAGTCATCTTCACCCCTATGGTGGTAGCCCATTGTTGCGCAGTCGGCAATGTTAATCATACGGCTTTTAATGCAAAACATGGTATTTGATTCCCCTGTTTCGGACGCCGTTTTTCAACCGAATTCCTTTAAACTTGGTAAGTGTTTAGTTGAATAGTTATATTAGGTCCCTCATACCTCGAAATTTTGAAAATTTAACAAATATTACTCTCTGTGACGTCGCAAAGTAACTCGATTTTCCTTAGTAATATTTCAAAATTTAGTAAAATTTCCAAAAATTCTAGGTATGAGGGACCTAATATAACTATTCAACTAAAACACTTACCAAGTTTAAAGAAAATCGGTTGAAAAACGGCGTCCGAAACAGGGGAATCAAATACCATGTTTTGCATTAAAAGCCGTATAGTTAACATTGCCGACTGCGCAACAATGGGCTACTGGCCCAGGGGTGAAGACGACTCTTAAAAAGTGTTTAACTTTTAAAGTGTTTAAGTGTGCGAAACTGGACCAAGCTGCCTTCCTGACAGATGAATCAACTGGTCTTTGTCAGTAGCAAAGCTTTACTTCACTTGATCCATCACAGTCACGCTTCATCAATTCGCCTCAAAATACCAATCACCGATGGAGTGTCGGTGTCTTACGAATTTTATCTAATGTAGGTGTAGGTATCGAATGACTTACAAGTAATTTTAAAAACAGTTGTCAAACTAACATAGCAAATACCCACCTTAAAATGAATACCCACCATATGAAATCAAGCAACACACAAACTCTACATACCTTAAACAATAGAATATAAAAATTAAACGCTTTAATTTTTCACCCAACACAATTCGATACTTTCCAACGGCCATCGGGCGGCGTTAGTCAAACCCAAAATATCTGGCCGCTCATGCTCGGGGACGATTAAGCGCTAAAGGATGATTCGGAATGGGCCATAAAAATTTCAATTTATGTGGGCAATCCGGCCCCCCGGGCCCGGTGGCAACAATAGCGCATAAACTACATTAATGTATTCGCCGCAGCGCGGCCACAGCGCCCGGACGGTCACCGCACACACGTAGCGAAAACTGTTTATTGGCTCCCCGCGTGAAAAGAATTACTTTTATTCCTGCGAAGAATGGGGACACTGAGGTGAATTTGATAAATAATGATCTATTCAAGGTAGTATTTCAGATAAACAGGCTTTTTAATTTTGATAAGTTTTTATTTGGGTGTGGAACAGTAGACTAAAAGTCTCCATAGTCTGGATTAACTAAAGCTGTTCTATTTGCTGTTGCCAGCTTTAAAAGAATTGTGGGATGTTGTAAGACACAGAAAATCTGACGGTCGTTGATAAACCTGTTGAGACTGAGGTATGAATTAATTGTACAAAATTATAATTCATTCCAGGTGTTAAAAAATGTACGATTTTTAATTTTGAAAAGTCTGCAAACTCAGGATGTGAAACAGTCGACTCAAAATCCGTCTAATCCGGAATACATAGACCAAATTCAGATTTCAGGTATTTTATTTATTTTAATTTACTGCGTGAAAAAAGTTATAATAAATAATAATACCTACTTTTTTGTTTTTTATTTTTTTTATTTTATTTATTCGGTTGAATGTTTATGGTATTTTTAGCAATGATAGGCCTAGTTAAAATCTAGATGAAATAAAATTTTAAATTGCAATGTGTAAAAACATCTTATTTTGAATTGGGGTAGGCCTATTTTTGTTAGGCCGGACCGAATAGGGTCAGATATTATGTAGTTTTCAATAGCTACATATGCTACTACTAATGCAGGTTAATGTTGATGCAAACCAAAATTTCATGTTCCTAAATTGGAGAAAAAGGTTAAAGCGTTTCGTACTTCCACTTTAAAAAGCTCAAGATGCATGATTATTTTCCATGTGTCCATACACTTTTTCTGTTTTTGACAAAATGTCTATTCACCAATTTCTAATTTTAATCCAGTTCTATCTTTTTCCCATCTTTACTTACCCCTGGACCATTATTTAGCTTTTTGACTGCAGTCCAGAAGGTCTTTGGTTCTATTCCAAAAAAGAAATAAACAAAATTTTAGTTTTTGACGATGTCCCTGAAAATTATTAGATTTTTTTTTTTTTTTTGATAAATTTTGTAGCGTTGACGGAGCCAGATAGACCACTCCTCCAAGATCTGATCGCTGAGCCCATCTCAGCAGCAACCCGATCCCCTATTGAACCTATTGAACGCCCGATCGGCACGGTATCCGTTCGCTGGTTACGAGCTTTTAATAGAATCTCGTTACAAAGTGATTCAGCCAGCCTATTAATAAACGTACGTGCCGTTTGGCTGATTGCTGAGGAAAATTGCGATCCCGATCTTGAGATAAACTCGTGCAAACGAACATCAGGTACGCGCCTGTGTACATGATGTTCGGTCGATGCAATGGAAAGCTGGATGGGCAGAGAGAAGTTTTCCTTATGAACATTTCTAAAACACGATGTTTCGACATACAATGAACAGATTAAACTCATTAGACTTGTTCAACTTTTGTGTTACTGTCCATCCAGTAATGTCTAGTTAATGTCTTTTATAGCTATGTAACAAATAAATTATTTAAGATCAGATTATAAATACTAAAAACTTGTTAATAAAGGGTGGAGTAATGTTTATGATGGACAAAGTAGAATTTTCACTTATTTTATTAGTTTCTTATAGTACTTAAAAGGTCTTGTGGTAAAGGATATTAATTAGTTATTTTACAAATTTCTTTAATTACTTTAAATTTATTTAGCTAATTTAGTTTGATTTAATTTAGTTGATAAAATACGGTTAACAAAAATTATATCTTGAAACTATGCTGGTACATAATTATTTAAAGTTAAAATTCATTTTAAGGTCTCTCTGTGTTTTACTAGACGTAGTCTCCAAGAATGAAATACAGTACCACACTTTGGATAGTTAGAAGGGGGTAGAGCGAAGAAAAATAATAAGAAACTAATCACAACTTCAAAACTCGTTAATAACAAAAACACACTTTATTTTAATTCGATTTTTAGCCATGTTCAAAACTTTATAATGCAAACAAATGATCCCAAGAAAAGGGACAAAGCTTAAACCCGTTCTTACCCACCTCGCAATTAAATAACCTTCCAAATTCATGAACCTTCAACTTTTTGGCTTCTTGTTGGTGCTATATGTTGATCTTTCTCCACCGGTGTTGCTAGCCTCATGTTTTTGTTCCAGCAGTCTTCCCAGTTCCCACCAGGATTGCCCCTGCCCCACATGATTGGGCAATTACCTTCGTATCTAGCCCCCCCGCCCCCCCCCCCCCCCACGGTCGCAACGGCGATAGATTAGTTTGGGAGACCCGATCCCAAAATGTAATTCACGTGGTTAATCGAATCTGGCGTTCGTTAAGTCATTTTTAGAGTTTTAATTTGTTTTGAGATTCATTCTGGCGTTTGTAAGTAATTTAGAGGAGTATTGGTCCATATCAAAACCTTCATTGGCTTCATTGGTGTATCTAATGTTGTTAAAAAATTATGGTATTCTGTAATTTTTTAATGGGGTGAAAAGATTTAGCTAGACTGGGATTTTAAAACAAACTAGTATACGTGTTGCTCGAAATCGAGCAATTTATTTAATTACAGTACAAATGTTACTTTAGCTCTAAACCAATAACATCCTACCAATCCAATAATGTGAATATCTTTAATAGCCAATAACTACACGTAATTACAGCTGATTATTAACAGATGTTTTAAATGCTCTATTCAGTTCCCAATGTTATTTAAATGGGAAATTTTGAGATTTCAATGTTGGTTAGCGCCTTTATTTTCGGTCCGATTCTCATAAATTTTTGGCGGAAACAACTACAGACCAAGCCCTATCCATAACGACACCAAAAACTTGAAAATCGGTTGAAAATTGTAGGACGAGTTCTCAAGACAAAAAAAACCCTTAGCGTATTAAATAAGTATAGATAATGACGTTTCCAATCAGCAGACTTTACTTTATGCAATGAATCCATTGTAAAAAAATAGTGTGATTACATGATGATTCAACTTAATCTAAATTTGCATTTTATCTGTGACTGAGGTAAGTTACTATGAAGCAAAACTTAAATATTTAAGGCTTTACTACATAACCGAGAGTTAATGACTAACGTGACTTCTTTGGTAATAACTGACAAACAATTCAAATTTAACTATGGGAATATCCAGACTAACAACTTAAACGTGTAATAGAAAAATAACAATTGAAATAGCTTATATAAGTAAGTTTGAGTTAAATGTGTGTTAATGTATTTACACTAACATTTAGAAACTATAAGATATAAAATAAACTAATTCCAGCAGGTAAAGTTTGCTAAAAAAACTCTAGATTTCAAGTAAATCAACTATTAGGAGTTAATATCCGCAGAAATATTTCGTGTTTTAACCTACTCCTGGTAAACAATTAAGCTTAGAAATAAGAGATTAAATTTAATGACTACACTAATTACAGCAATAAATCCACAACCCGTGGCTGCAAAGATAAAACCCACGGAAAGACCATAAACCGGCGCATACCGGAGAACATGTTCTAAACAATTTCCTAATTTGCCGTATCACCAGGCGGCGACCACACCATTATACAGATAGGGTAACAAATTATTCAAATAAACATATAGGAAACCTGTTCTGAATAAATTATGATAATATCATAAATGATGAGTGCGCCACATAGACATAGATCATGGAGGCGGTCGGCGTGCAAAATATAAACTCCCACGTGCAGAAATTAAACGGCCATATTAAATAGTTGTGATAGAGCCGCATTTGCATAAATGATTCTAAAGGGGGAGGGTAATATCTTCATTGGTGTTCATCATGTTGGGGGAAATTTGGGTAGAAAGGATCGTTTTTCCACAATTAATACTCAAAGGTGTATGTGTAACTAGGGGAGGGGGGGGACGTACACTATTGGATTAAGATGTTTGCCTCTTTTTGACTTACAGGAACAACATAGCCTAAAAAAATCTATGCTTGAAACGTATTATACACAGTAACAATGAGTCACTAGTAAGCCTAGGTGTATTATTAATAAAAGTTGTTTGGAAGATTGAGTATAAAATCATTGCTGTTTATAAAGAAAATTTATTAAAATAAACTTCTTCTTCTAGTACAACACTAGTTGCCTTAAAACAAAGAATACTTTTACAAATTTTGCTAATTTTTGTTGTATAAATGGTTTTTTAAAATTTGAATAGAACTTTTCATAACTGTTAAAGATATAAAATATAACTTTTTGTCGTCAAATCTGAATTTCTTCCAAAAGTCTACAGTAAATTTCGGGATTGTTCCTCTGGATCCAATCATTAGGCCGAATATTTCAATTTCTTTTATTTTATATTTCTCCTTGTAATATTTCTTTGTCGCTGAATAAATTGAATCTTTTTCTTTATTAACATCTTCTGGTTGTTCCTTACTGAATTCAAACCTTATGGTGGGGTCAACTATATAAGCTTTGCTGTGTTTTTCATCAATTGCAATAATGTCACTTCTTCTAGTTGATCCCCCTTCAGCTACAGCAGGTACTTCTTCGTGTACTTCAAATCCCTTGTGTCTGAATTCATCTGCTACAAGGGCTCTTACCTGGTTGTGGCGGGCATTTCTCAATAGGCCATAAGGGCAGAGTCCAAGGACATGAGGCAAAGTTTCAACTGTGTATTTCTCAGTTGTAGAACAGTGTCTACACTGGTTGCCGTCCTTGGATCTGCCCTTTACTCCTCTAACAGGAGCCACATCCCCAATCATTTTTAACATTTCGGTATACTCTGCTGCCGTCAGTCCTTGAAGCTTGTGGAATTCCTTATTTATTTTTGGACATTCATTGAATAGGCATACATCTCTTCCCTTCTGCTGTAGTTGACACCATTGAACATATTCCTTTTTTCTAAGTTCTTCCCTAATTATTTTTGAATTAAAATTTGTATTTAATTCTAAGTCAGGAATATTCAACTTCGTCAAGCACTCTTTTATTTCTGCAGTAAAATTTCTATATTGCGATAAGATTGGATCATCTTGCCTCTCTAAAACTTTGCATATATTTATATGTTGTATATATGCCTCCCAAGAAGCTTTGAATAATCCTAGTCCTTTGCTGGATTTTGAGGAATACAACATTGTGCTTGGGACATCATTGGGCAGTTCTAATATTTCATTCACTGATGATCTTATTAATTTGTCTAAATCATTGAGGAAGGAATACTTAAGTTTGTTTAGAGGGGCACATTGTAAAGGGTATGTTAAAGTAGGCCAAATGTAGTTATTTAGGATGAACAGTTTTTGAGTCGATTTTAACATAGGACATGTAGTTAGCTTTATTATCTTGTTATTTAAACTGTTTATTACATTTTCTTTATCAAACACAATTTCACTATTGAAGTTCATGCCTAGATAACGAATTTTTTCATTGGAGTTAATCGAAGGTATTTGATTGTCATCTAAGTTAAATATTTCAGAAATTATTTGGCCTTTTTTAATATTTAATATTTTAGTTTTATTTATATTCACGCTGAGTCCTATATCTTTAAAGTGATTCAGTGTCATATCATATAAGGCGAGGACTGCATTCTTATCCTTTCCAATCAATACTGTGTCATCCGCAAAACTCAGTACGTTTACTGCGGGAAGTGTCTTTGTTAATTTATAACCATACATCTCTGAAACTGTATGCTCTGTCAATTCATCTAGTACATGATTAATGCTCAAGTTATAAATGGTTGGTGATAATGGGGATCCTTGTAACACTCCTTTGTTTATTTTTATAGGTTTTGTCTTTCCTAACTTCGTTTCAATTTGTGTCACATTCCCAGACTGTAGGTTCTTTATGTTATTTCTTAATAATACAGGTATATTTAATGAATCTAGTAACAACTCAACATGGCAATGCCCGACATTATCGTATGCCTTTTCTATGTCAAGAAACATGATTGAGCAATCATTCTTTTTATTTTTAGAGTCATTTAAAATAGCATTTAAAATGCTTGAATTCATATAAGTTCCAGGCATTGTGGTGAATCCTCTTTGAACTCTATTAAAGGAAATATAGTGTTTTAAACGTTTATCTAGTATTCTCTCAAATATTCTTCTCATAATGGAACAGACAGATATGGGCCTCCAATTACTTACTTGGTTCATATCACCTCCTTTATCCAGAAGTATAGTCCGAGCTTTCTTAAACTGCTCTGGTATATAATTACTTGTATGAATTCGTGTAAATATCATGGATGATATTAAAGTGATATTTTTTATTTTTATGCTCCTCATAAGTATTCGATCTGGACCCGGGGCAGTGTCAATTTTTATAGACTTGATTGATTCCTTTACCTCGTGTTCAGAAATATCAGGATTGTAATGATTTTCAAGATGACCAGACTCTAATTGAGTTGAAACTTCATTATATTTTGACAACACTTTATTATTTGGTTCAGAAAACCTTTTTGAAAAATGATCATACAACGAGGAAAGATCGATGTTACAACCTTTAGAATCATTTTCAAGTACCCTCCTTACTGCACGTCTTCTTCTGTTATAGTATTCAAACTGTAAAACCTCATAATCATATTTTTCCTTTCGCTTTTGTCTATCTCTTTTTGTACTTCGTTGAGGATTGGATGTTTTTTTGTAAGCCATATTTTGGGATACATTTTTTTTTCTTTCTCCTTAATTCATAGAATCTTTTAGCAGGATGCTTGGGACCTGGCAAATGATGTACAGCATTTGCCAAAAACCGGGTGAACTCTTTTATTTGTTTATCAAAGTCACCATCAGCCATGTCCTGAGAGAAAATTTTTAACCAGTGTTGAGTAACATTTTCCAATTCATTATACTGTTTCGTCTTTTCATTGCCCATGTCCTCAAGTTTGTTTAAAGAATCCATCAGAGAATCATTTCTTTTGCCATGTTTTGAGACAATGTTTTGTCTATGTTCCATGGGATGGCTCTTAGATATGTGAATCTCAATTAATTTTTTACTATTAAAATATTTCCCACATAAATTACATATATGTTTAGTTTCATTAGTGCTTTTAACATAAATAATTTCTTCATTGGGTAATTTATTTCCTTCAACATTTTCAACATGTTTTCCTTTAGTTTCCTCATATATTTTTGATACACAAAACTTGGAAGTGAATCTTCTGTTGTTACAAATATCTTGATTTTTAAACAAACAAGATGAGACTATTTGCGAATTGTGTATGACATGTGCACCACATTCAGTGTGAGACCTTTGCCTGTAACATTTTACTTCTTCAACGTCTACCTCCGAATTTCCATTGAGATATTGACTAAATTTCTTAGCTATCATATTTGCATGTTGATGATTGTGTGGTGACAAGGAATCTATGTGATAATATTTCGATCTTCTTTTATTTATGATGATTACTAATAGAGACCAGTGACATCCATCAATCATTGATTCAGAAATTCTGCTGTTTACACAATTTAAAAAATACTTATGTTTTTTTATTGCCAATCCATCAAAGATACCCTTTAACAATTCATTGTCATTTTCTATTTTTATTGCATGACTTACAGCAGGATTTATTGCAAGACAATTGTTAGGAACAATTAATTTATTGTCCCACCACGTCATAATCTGATCATCATACAGTTCAAACCAAGCCATGTCATCTCTAAGGTATTGAGATGTTTCTCCATGATGAACTATTTCAGTAAGAGGTTGGATTTTCTGTTCATTTTTATCGTGTGAATTAAAAAAAATACAATCTTTATGTGAAGCATTAATATGAGAATTCAATCTTTTAAAATACCTATTGCAGAAGTGCAGAAGTTGCACTTATTCTTCTCAATATCTTTAACTTTACTGATGAATTCTGAGTCAGGGCCAGGGTTTGTTTCAACATCACCACTAAGCAATAAAATAGTGATAACCAGAAACAAATTGGTGTTATATTCTATAATTGAAATCTTCCACAAACCTTTCCATTTGATTTTGTCTTTTCTGAAGTTAGTTTTATTTAAATAGTAATTGTACTGGCGAGCTTTATTGATATAGAAAAACCACTGGCTCTCCGGCCGGGAATCGAACCCGGGTCTCCCGCGTGACAGGCGGGGATACTGACCACTATACTACTTATAGTGGTTATAATAATATTTATTATAATAATATTAATTAATTATTAATATTAATTTATTATTAATATTAATAATAAATTAATAATTTATTATTAATTCCATCGCATTAAAGCAAATTCCAGCTATACTCTCATACACATTATATTACACTAATTACTATGGATGAGAATATCAGACTGAGCAAAACAACAACGTCGTCGATGCCGTAGTCTTGAAATGTATGTTTATAGAAAACCAAATATTGCAAATGCTGTACAAATTAACAACTACCAATGGTAAAAATCCCTTGGTCGTTACAATTTTATGGCTTGCATTATTTATTTTATTTAATGAAAAGAAAAACTCATCTTTAGAAAGATATTATATTGTTAGTTTTAGCATCAGTTTAGTCAGATAAACAAAACCTGAAAAATGTCAGATAAAAAGAAACAAAAACAAATAGCAATTGAAAAAATACATAATTGATTTGTACAATTTAATTTTATACATTGGTATCTCTCCTTATGGTTTTTTAGAAACCCTGAAACAAATCAAATTAAGTAGCCCTAGGCGTTAAAAATTACTTAAACGTGTTACCAAAAACGGCAATCCTTTGCCAGTAAATTATATACAGAATGTGTTTATTTAAGAAATTGCACTTTAATTTATCAAAATATATATATATATATATATATATATATATATATATATATATATATATATATATATATATATATATATATATATATTACTTGTCAGTTTTATGGAAACATATTTCAACGTTAAGGAAGAAAATTGTAACATGAAAATTTCATCCCCTCATAAACCCCTTCTCACCTCAACGACTAACTCAAAATTTTCAAATACGAACCCCCAATGTTTATTTTATTTTTGTACGTATTTTAAAAACTCTTTTATAATGTGGCATTTTTCTCTGAAATAACGGTTGGGGAGCTACAGGCAATTGAAGTTAATTTTTAGTCCCATAAGAATAAAAAGGGAAAAGTTTTATTGCCTAAATCTACGAAACCATCTAGTTACCTAACCAAACAAACAACCTTGAGATATCCAAATATTCAAATCCTGTTAGAACCAGTATCAACACTATTCCAAAACCAAAATCAAAACCATTCCCCGGTTTTTTATTGACTGCGCAATTTATAGAACAAAACGTGATCCCTTTAACTAATTCGAAATTCTTTAACAACATCGATAAAAACTATAAAAAAATAATAACCCACCAAACAAACAACCTTGAGATATCCAAATCCTTAAATCCTGTTAGAACCAGTATCAAAACAATTCCAAAACCAAAATCAAAACCATTCCCCGACGCCGAGTAGCCTCGCCCCAGGGTCTGTGATTGTTATCGTCCGCCATATTGGATCGGTCACGTGACCCAGTCACGTGGTATCAGTGACAATCACGAGTCGGACTGGCTTTTCCATTTTTTCATCTCCGTTTCGTCTTATTTCTCCAGCGCTCGGGACGATTGGATGGCTCAGAATGCCCCCGCTGCGCGGCTTCAAATACGTGCACCGGTCCAGAGCTTGGATTTTTGTATTTTTTAAGTTTTAGACTTCTGCTCAATTTATTGGTGGCTTTTTGTCTGCGTTTTATTGTATCTTTGGTGGTTTTTAATTAACGTATTTTACGTTGTTGGATTACAGAATCGTATTTTGTCATTAACTTCTTTCTGCTCAAAAAGGAGGCACACACTGATGAACTTTCTTTTTTATCTGATACATCTTGATGGACCAGATCGTTCATAATTGTCGCTAATTTAAGGTCTTGTGGGACGAATTTTGATGGTGAAAGAGTCTCATCTTTCTAAAAAGTCAGGGAAAACGGGAAAAATAATCATGCATTTTATTTAAGATTTTTTTTATTTGAGCTTATCCAAATTTGACCCGTTGTTGTATAAGTAGCTTTACTAAAATAATTCTCCTATGCTCATGAGATGTGACCAGATGGTTTGGTGACTAATTATTGACATTGAGATGTGACTAACATGCTCATGGTGGTGTTCATTATTGTAGTCCGAACCTTTATCAACGGTTAGTTACTTACGGTCCAGCTCCATGGATAACTGAAATCTGTCATACTTTGCTGAGAGGTTCCTGGAAACTGGAACTCATCTTCAGGTGTCACTCATGAGATTCTCGAATTTTGATATGCGACTATTCAAAGTCAATTCACATTAACAATTTAAGTAGCCTAACTAATAATTTTCTTAGTCTCGGTGAATTTTTTGAAAACGACGAGCACTCTTGACAACGTGGAATGCTTGATGTCAAATTCATACACTGTCAGACAGAGTTTGTAAAAACGAGTAGGAACGCTCGTACCGACCAGTGATGCAATTTGCAATCGTAATTAAGGCCTGTCTCGTGGTTGTACGGACCTGACCTATCTACTTTGGAAAAGACTAAACAAAGTCGAAAAACAGCAGAAACACACTTCCATGTCCTAGAAGATGGCATGGTCGTATTTAGTCAAGCGCAGGCTCAATCAAATTTTTAGTCTACAAACCACATACGAACCACACCCGAGGCGGTTTTTGATGTGACATGGAAACTGCGATAAAGAATTCTTACATGCCGAGTAAGAGAGCAAAGCATAACAAACGCTAAACATTAAAATTTATATACTGAAATGAAACCAGGTGTACCGAACTATCAGGTTTTGGTTTTAGTCAAGAAAAATCTCCGTTGGGAGCTGACAGAAGAATCTTCTAAGATAGGCTAATAATATTAATCTCAAACAATTAGAAAACACAATATGATACAGTCAACTTAATTGATAGACTATAATTTACGATGGATTATGATCAACTAATGGAACTTCACTCATGACTATTTCTCAATCTATAGTAGTCTCAATCTGCTTAAATCTCTTCTCCGCGCCAAATTGATCTAATAGCACTCAGAAAAAAATTGGAAACACCAAAAAAATTTCTAAGAACCATGAAATATTCTTCGCTCCGGATTCCCTCTGAGTTACATCACCCATGATGACTCACTGAGGTGCTGGAGGTCTATCCACCTCCATGTCACGTACCGAGCCCGGAGAGCCTGAACGGAGGAGGTGAGGATTCCTTCACGTCCCGGGGAGGAGGGGGGGAGGGGGAGGCGAGGACCAATCAGAGGCCAGCGTCCAGACGACGATATTCCACCGGAGTAACTCCAGACACAATTATAAATGTGTTGTAGATACAGTAGTTCGATAAACAGAAAAGCAAATTGAACTCAACACTATCTAGATTGAAACTGCAGAGTCGTGGCGATGGAGTTTATTAATTAATGGTCGACTTATAAACTGGATTTGTTTGTTTTATTGGGTCCAGATTGTATATCATTGGTGCATAGTTTAAATGTTTAATAGTTTACACATTTTTTAAATGTTTGATCAGTTAAAACTGATGAAAATGTATATAGGCCTACTGTTGAGAATCTGAAAGATTTAACCTCTTGAGTCAAATCATAATTTGTTTATTTACAATTTATTTTCAATTGTCTTTAACGATTTTCTTGATTTATTAAACTTCACCATATTTTACCGTTTAGCGAATGGACTGCAATTTTTGCCCTGCCAAAATAACTTTGTATTGCTTGTTTTGGGTTCACTTAACTTCAGTCAATTATAGAACTGGTTCCTTTGATGAGATTATTCCTATTTGATAACCTCTTTAAGTTGAAAACGCACATAACAAAACAAGCTAATTATTAGCAGGAAATGAGCAGGAAATCAATTATCATAACAGCTTATTAGCAATCAAAATGGTCCGAATGAGGAGATTATGCAAACCTTATTAAGGCTTATTAGGTAAATTATAGAGAAAGTTCGACAGTTTAAAGCGTTTGAAACACTGTTAATAGAACAAATTTAAGTTTGTACTAGTATAGAGGTTATGTATTTACCAAAGAAACGTTAAATGTAACATGTTTAACAATATTTACCCGATCTCTGACCATGTAAGGACAGGAAGAATTGTCCTTATTCCTCTGCAAGGATATTCCCCTGGTAGCCGACAGATATCCCACACATTCCAAGGGTCCCGGCAGTGTGGTTCCCGCAGGAATATTCCCCTGGTAGCCAAAAGGAGTTCTGAAAGGAATATTCCCTATAGGGCCACAGGAGACCATGTGGTTCCTAGTGACCCGGTGGGGTTCCCGTAGGGATATTCCTCTGATAGCGACGGGAGTACCGGGGGTTCCCTGGGAAACGGCAGTGTGGTTCCCGGAGGAATATAGTCCTCTGGTAGCCAATAGGAGTTCTGAAAGGAATATATTCCCTATAGAGCCACAGGAGACCATGTGGTTAATAGTGACTCAGTGGGGTTCCCGTAGGGATATTCCTCTGATAGCGACGGGAGTACCGGAGGTTCCCTGGGAAACGTCAGTGTGGTTCCCGCAGGGATAGTCCTCTGGTAGCCAATAGGAGTTCTGAAAGGAATATTCCCTATAGGGCCACAGGAGACCATGTGGTTCCTAGTGACCCGGTGGGGTTCCCGTAGGGATATTCCTCTGATAGCGACGGGAGTACCGGAGGTTCCCTGGGAAACGGCAGTGTGGTTCCCGCAGGGATATAGTCCTCTGGTAGCCAATAGGAGTTCTGAAAGGAATATATTCCCTATAGAGCCACAGGAGACCATGTGG
This sequence comes from Neoaliturus tenellus, assembly GCA_030545055.2. Taxonomy (NCBI): domain Eukaryota; kingdom Metazoa; phylum Arthropoda; class Insecta; order Hemiptera; family Cicadellidae; genus Neoaliturus; species Neoaliturus tenellus. Next base: position 184,406,369 of record CM061534.1, on the reverse strand, counting down.
TTCCTAGTGACCCGGTGGGGTTCCCGTAGGGATATTCCTCTGATAGCGACGGGAGTACCGGAGGTTCCCTGGGAAACGACAGTGTGGTTTCCGCAGGGATAGTCCTCTGGTAGCCAATAGGAGTTCTGAAAGGAATATTCCCTATAGGGCCACAGGAGACCATGTGGTTCCTAGTGACTCGGTGGGGTTCCCGTAGGGATATTCCTCTGATAGCGACGGGAGTACCGGAGGTTCCCTGGGAAACGACAGTGTGGTTTCCGCTGTGATAGTCCTCTGGTAGCCAATAGGAGTTCTGAAAGGAATATTCCCTTTAGGGTCACAGAAGACCATGTGGTTCCTAGTGACCCGGTGGGGTTCTCGTAGGGATATTCCTCTGATAGCGACGGGAGTACCGGAGGTTACCTGGGAAACGGCAGTGTGGTTCCCACAAGGATAGTCCTCTGATAGGTGGCAGCATCTCCGGAAGTTCCAGGGACCCGGCAGCAAGGTTCCCTCAGGGATTGTCCCCCGTTAGCTGACAGCAGTCCCAGAGGTTCCAGGGACCCGGCAGTGAAGTCCCCGCAGGGATAGTTCCCTGGTAGATCACAGGAGACTCAGGGTTTCCTAGGGACTCTTCAGTGAGGTTCCCTTGGGGATAGTGCCCTGGTAGCCGATAGGAATCCCGGAGGTTCCCAGTGACCTAGCAATGAGGTTCCAGGGATAATGCTCTGGTAGCCGATAGGAATCCCGGAGGTTCCCAGGGACCTAGCAATGAGGTTCCAGGGATAATGCTCTGGTAGCCGATAGGAATCCCGGAGGTTCCCAGGGACCTAGCAATGAGGTTCCAGGGATAATGCTCTGGTAGCCGATAGGAATCCCGGAGGTTCCCAGGGACCTAGCAATGAGGTTCCAGGGATAATGCTCTGGTAGCCGACAGGAGTCCCGACCGGAGGTTCCCAGGGACCCGGCAGTGAGGTCAACGCAGGGATAGTTCCCTGGTAGATCACAGGAGACTCAGGGTTTCCTAGGGACTCTTCAGTGAGGTTCTCTTGGGGATAGTGCTCTGGTAGCCTATAGGAGTCCCGAAGGTTCCCAGGGACCCGGCAGTGAGGTTCCTGTAGGGATAGTGCCCTGGTAGCCGATAGGAGTCCCGAAGGTTTCCAGGGACCCGGCAGTGAGGTTCCTGTAGGGATAGTGCCCTGGTAGCCGGCAGGAGTCCCGGAGGTTCCCATAGGGACCCGGCAGTGAGGTTCCTGTAGGGATAGTGCCCTGGTAGCCGACAGGAGTCCCGGAGGTTCCCAGGGACCCGGCAGTGAGGTTCCCAGGTGACAAAGGCAGGAAGTGAGCTGTTAGAGGACTCAGTCGGTGTGGGCCGGTGCCGATTTATAGAGCTATTGTCGCAGGGCAAATAGACTGACTGGTTTATAGAGACTAACAGGCAGAGATTTACTTGATCCGTGCAGTCGTGCGTCTTGAACAGGAATGCCGAGGGAGGGGCTACTGAACACATCGGGTGTGGAAGATTGGTAGGATTACTGCCCGGAAGACAAGTATAGGGACTTCCCGACACAGTAGCTGGAAGTATAGGTGAAATTCTAATTCAGTAACTAAAATAGTTTTATAGTAATATCAATTATGTTCTATAAATTTCTTGGTTTATCTTTGTTTAAATTCCGATTTAATTCACCCATTTAAAGAATGTTTATACCATTTGGGGAAAAGGTTAAGAGAGAGCTATTAAAATTGTAATATACAGGAGTATTAATACACTTGTATTATACGTACATTTATAAACGTAATGAATAGAATGTTGGTTATATTTTGTGGCTGTAAAATATTAGGCTTCTAAGATAGATATATTTTGGTTTAGGTTTAGGTTAAGTTTAAGATAAGTAATGATTTAAATAAGTAGTAGTATTTTCTTCGATAGGATATTATCAGGAGCTTAGTTTCAGCATACATATGTGTTCTTATTCTTTCTTTTGACTAGGTAATTGATCATTTCTGAAAGTAATGTCTACGCTTTCTATTCAGGAATTGACTATTCCTTAAAATACAACGAATAATAAAACCAATGAATTGCCTGTTCATATTAATCTTTAAAAAAATCTTTATTAATTCATGTCTTCATACTTCATATATCACCCTACTGGGGCTGGAAGTGCCTCACTCCCATATATCTGATCAATATTGTGCCTAGACGTAGGTTCGTTACATTCCTTCACGATCAGATATGAGTCTGGGCGGTAGATGGGGGTGTCGAAGAGTTATTGGCGTGTTAAAATTATGATGTGCTGTACTCGCTAAGGTTCTAAACGCACATTGTATATCAATTCTCTTAAATTTGTGGTTGAATAAGTAAAGACGCACATTAACCATACAAAACTTTTAAATAAATTAATTATGCAACTTGGCTTGAAAATTTTTAACTCTTACTTTTTGTGCTTTTTAAATTAAATCACACTAACAATACATGGAAACCCACCAAGCAACGAAACCTCACAAATAACCAGACCCCCATTATTAACCAATATATTTCGTACGAGCGGACGCCTTCCAAAACAGAAACGGCGGCGATGTTTTCGCAAGAATCCGTTATACCGAACAATAGACTGGCCATTTGGCAATGGCGGCGGGTTTGGCGGGAAACCGCTTTGTTTTTGGAGGGAAAATCCGGAACACGTGTTTCTGATCCTACATGTGTTGTGGACGACCGCCAAATGACCCGGTACAAAGCGATATCGCTGATCAACATGTGATTTTGATTGTCCCCTCTATTGTCTATTAACGGATGCTATGGTTAGTGCATAGGCCTATTATTTTTAGCCTTATAACTGACAAACGACTATCGACTAGTCGTTTTAAAACAAATGATAAAGTTTTCGAAATTAAATTACTTTTTAATCTAGTTTATTGCATCTCTAACGTAAATAATCTACAATTCAATCAAACTCAAAGTAACAATTAATCCATAAATAACATTTCCGTTTTTGGATTAAAAAGCTATTGTTAAGTAGGTTGAGTATGATCATAAAAACCTAACATATTATAATTTATAAGTTTATAAAATGTTATGAGATACACTCTAACAGACTTTTATCAAATAAATTTTACATCCTTTGCAGTTCATGTTTGATTATTTTGAAGCATGCGTTTTAATGCTTACTAGAGACAGCCCATTGGTCGAAATTTGATCAAAAACTCACTTGAGCCTATTCGGTTTAAAAAGTTCATAACATCTGTCAGGAAGTAACATTTGTTCTTCCTGATTTGCTGCATTTGTTATCAGCTGTATAGTGATTTAATAAATTTTCTTTCTCCCATAAGAATAAAATTGAAACTTTGAAAGCCTGTAGGGCGGAGCCCTGAACGCTGATCTGAATTTAATGGGATTCTGCTCATCTACAGGACACTCACTACCTTTCTAACGGTATGCGCGGATACCTACGTTGTGCACAAGCTAAGAAAATGAGGAAACGAAACATGCTTGCCTATTATAGAGATGTTACATTTTTTAGCATGTTAAAAAAATCAAAATAATCAAGTAAACTTTTAGAGGTTGATAATCGTATAAGCTAATTGTAAGTCAACGTAATATGAAACTAAGAATACATTTGCAATTTGTCCAATAAAATTCAAAATTATTTTCATTTTTTAACTTCAACCATCTTCGAACCATAACCAATCCACTACCCAAGTGCGTAACAAACCCCTCCCCCATCAACCCACACATCCACGGGAGGGGTGAGGGGGTGTATGAGGGTGGGGAGGAGAGGCGCCGGCTCGCTAATGTCACCTGATCAATCAAATGTAACGAGCCTTAACTGTATTATTTGTCTACAGCTGTTCAACAATAAATAACAGCTGATTGCGCCGGCGTTCGTTCGGTCTCAGTCATCAGTCTCTATCGAGGAGAGCGCATTAGGACGTCGTTTTCATCCCGCAATGAACATTTAAATCGTATCAATTTGTCGGTTCCGCCGTTTAACGATATGCCGATTTTTCACTGGATGAAATATTGCTGTATTATAATGGAGTCTTGCGTAAGGTTATTCTTCAATTAGTTTTGTTTAACACTTCAGTTCTTTTCAGTTTAGTTTGATTGATAAGTATGTGGATTTGTCATTTGAGAAGAAGAATACATTAATTGTTCCTGCAGTAGCCACACTTTGGAGGTACTAAAATACCAACTGTCGAAGCTGCTACTCCAATTTTGTTCTGTAAACAACTGGTGGTGGTTTTGAAATGTATGTGTATTTTTTTATTCAATAATTAGGAATAATACCAACTGTTAATTGATAAGGATAAATAAATTAATTTGTAAATGCCTTTTCGTTGGTGAAATTATTCTGACTATTAATGAACTAATAATAATCCGTAATTGAATTTCCCTTAAGAAATTCATTAAAGGCTGTTAGTGGTGCTTGTTTATAGAGTAGGCCCTAAGGATTTTTAAAAATATTTCCTGCTGCTGTCATAATACACAAAATACAACTCGTTATATCACTATATAATTTTTTACAAATATACGAAACAAACAAAGTTGCTATAACTTTTCAACACTTGCAGTTAATACGTGTGAATTGACAGATATATTGCAAACTAACTTAAATATATAATTGAACATCTTTTCTTCGTTCATCCCCATACGCGCACAATTGTGAACTCTTAGTTAAATTTCACTAAGCATTGTAATTTCCAAATGCAATACTGTACTTCATTTACTTATTATGACTGTTTAACACAAAGTACACAACCCCATCTAATAACCTAATCTAAATGAAATTATGCACTCTTAATAACCAGGTACACAACCATCTCAGGCTATAACACCCTGTCAGCGAAAAACTTCCACTTCCTCTGTAGCAAAAACTTGAAAACAACGTAGTCTGACGTCCCCTGAAACCTTGGGAACGGTAGAGTAGCAATTAAACAATTATATTTTCATTAAATTCATACTTAGTAGGCAAAAAAGTCATCGATAGGGGTATAATGAGAGGCAGATAGTGGGAGTGCCGCCCGCGACGCCGTGGTAGACCCACCTCGGGAGGAAGTGTCCATCATTGTTATCTCTTATCTTATCAGTGATAACATCTGACCTGCACCTCTTGAGTTACTGACCACATAACTCAGCTTGTGCGTGCGTGTGCGAGTGTTTTGATGTGCTACAAGACACTACAATGCACAATATTTGGCCCCCTCAACCACTTGTAAACTATGAAAATTGTTTGAATTGAGTGTCTCATTTTTAATGGGAATAGAATAAAATTTACGTTATCTCATTTTATTATTATTCATTGTGTTCTTCTGAGCCTAAATAAATATGGGTGCTAAAATTTATTCTTTGGAACACGTGGATGAGTATTGTCTTTAAGGGTATATTGTTCAAAGTACCACTATAAACTAAAACATTTGTTATACACTAAAACTTATATATACACTGTATTGTTGTTTCAAAATTGTGGTCAATGTTATTTGTTAAAGAAATCAACCCCGCAGTAAGTTTTCTGCACTCTAAAGTTAAGAAATAACATGTAAAACTTCATAACATAACCAGGCCTACTGTGTAAAGTACATAAGGACAGGCACGCTGAAAACTTAGCACATATGCGCCGGTATAAGAAGTGTTCTAACATAAACTTTAACCAAGGAAAGTTTCTTACAAACCTAAACAAAAACTTTGTAAAATTGTTTTATCATTCTGTCAAGAGTGTGTTTTTTTAGACCTCACAACCACTAGATGCTTTCAATCTAGATGCTTTGTTTATTCATCGAATGGATAATCGAGTGCTCAGCATCTACCACAGGAGAATGTTAACTAAGCTATTGTTTACTATTATTTAGATCTCGTCCATAACACTTGCACTGTGTGGTCTCATCGTCAACGTTATGGATGCATGCTCGATCGCTTTTATAAACAAACCTGTGCATAATTCAGCCATTTTTATGAGCACATGAAAATGTTATAGTTCTCTAGTTTTCATTGATGTTTTATTGCATAATAAAACTGTAAAACACACAAGTGCAGGAGGTTCACAAAACCTGGTAATGATGGGAACCGACAAAATCTCGCTTAGTTATCAACTAGGTAAAATTAGGGATGGTCCGTAACTATACCACATCTCCTGACAACACGCCGAGAGAAAACTCCTTTATATGCTATTTGCCAGTAACAAAGCTATTCACCTCATATGATCCATTACAATCATCACACTTATCCTTCAGACAAACTCATCTAAAAAAAAAAAAAAAAAAAAAAAAAAAAAAAAAAAATACGCACCAAAGAGTGCCACGGAATAGTAGTTGAATAGTACTGTATTTGAAAAAGGAATTGTCAAATTCTACTAAATATTCGGTATGTACACAGGCCTGAGACGGAGAATCCATCGATAATTTCCCGGTATCGAATTAATAATTGATTGTTATCTCCTGGAATAGAACATTCATCAAGCTTAGCCGGCGGGCTGTACGAAGTACACACGATGAATGCCAAAACCTCCACACGCTCACTCTCATAATGCTAATCCATTGGATTAACTTATATCGTACATAAATTACTTGTCGAGAATAAGCGGGGAGGATTTCCATAACACAGGCGGTCGGGTTTTCGGTCGATCACCAAACATAAGAATGCATTAATGCGGCGTGCCTCAGGGTTCGGGCGTAGCGCCTATCTTGATCTCGGTGCGTTTGAATTCCCGCACGCCGAGCCGGACCAAACAAAATGGCGGAATTAAGTTGCATTGTCGTCCGGTTAGATTATTAATGACTTCCCCGGATTTATTGGAGTCGAATTTATTTCTTAGATCTTATCGTAAGGTGATAAGACTTCGGTTCGGTGTCATTTTTGTCTTTTTGTCCCGGGTGGTTTTGTTTTGACTGAACCGCGTCCAAGAGATTTTGTGATAAAAGCCGTTAATCTTTGTGATACTTCACTTGGGCCTTTGTGATTTTATCTGAGGGATAAATAAAAGTCTTGCCTCTTGATCGATGTGTATATTACATCAGATGCCTGAATAAAAAAAGTTATAATGTATGGAGAATTGAAGTTTTTCTTTTACTTAATACGGTCCTCGATTTAATAGGGAAGTACCAAAAAGGCTAGCTATGTATGTTTGTTAATGATTAGTTGAGCCTGTCAGTATTTCACCACCAGGGGGAGCGGCTGTCGGTGTGTGCGCGTTCGTGCGGAGCACACGTGAGGTTTGCGGTTATCCGCACCCCGTCATATCCGAACCACCAGGGACAACCAAGCGTGAATGAAGCCCGTCCAGGGAGTTGGCGTTTACACGACATGCACTGCGTTTTCAATAGAGACAAGATCAATTAATTTATACTGTATTTATTTATTATTCTAGCTTTCGGTCAGTGTGTTTCAAAGTTTGTTTGGGAGAATAACCTTTGCTCCATTGAGGTGCTAAGTTAGATGTTGTCGTTTAACCCACCTGAAATGGTATAAGAAATCAGAGTGCAGTAGTATGAAAACGACTTTAAAAGCCATATTTGTGTATGAAATAATAAAAAATATAAAAATAGCTCTATGGTTCAAGAACTTTCTAATTATGTTTCGGCAAAGATGAAGTTTTTGACGCCTAATAACATTCAGTAGTTTTCCTTTAGGCCTATATATTCACGCATAAATAAACGTATTGCATACTATATTGACATTAAAGATGTTTTATTTATTGTATAATAATTCATACAATTATTTTATACTGTCATATCAAAGAAAAACTCATAAATAAATTACGTTTGAAAGTGTTTTTTACCAAGTGGACTATCGTTACAATCAGTTTGAATCAAATATGAATTGTTTTCACCATTATTTATCTATAAAAATTTCTCAGCTCTTCAGCCTTTTAAGGCGGTACTCAGTCTGGCCTTTTAATATTTATAAAAAGGTTTTGGTGAGTAAAGAGTAAATTTATTCACGGTTCATTTTGAGAACTATTAAATAGTTTAATTATACTTAAGCTGATATTTATAAAGGCTACATGCCTTCTTTTACAACTCATTATTTAATACAATACCCATAATTTGATTATAACTGCCATAAAGCAATTTCAGGGAAGGAAAAAATTGCACAACTACTTAAGAAATCACTATACAGTACAATGTTGAAGATTGCATATTAAAATTTTTTTTGACATTTTAGTTAAAATAAAAATGTATTTTTAAGTTTAGTTATTATTGCTGTGTATTTTTTATGGCTCGTGTTAATAAAGCATTGCTACTATTATATTATTTAAGCCTATCAGCAGAGAAATGTTGAGCAAAACGAATAAGACAGTTTAGTATCAAATCACGAATATAAAGCGGAAAAAGATAAGGTTATATTATTATCTGAATATGAGACGGGACACTGCCTTATAGCTAGTGCGTTATTGTACGCTAACATGCAATTCTTTTGCAAGCAGAGCCGCTCCTCAAATATAACCTTTCGTTACATTTTTTCTAACATGCCTTCTTTTGGGTCATAGGATTAATAAAAAAAACTGTTTACTTTTTGTTTATTGGGAGTTTGGTTTAGTTTAGATGTGGTTCAAGTTTCACGGTGTAAAGTATTAAGAGTAGGCCCCTAATTAGAAGAATAAAGCTGATTTTGTTTTGAACTTTTATTAACAGCTAAAAAATATGCAAAATAATCCAAACACTCTCAAATGAGTTTGCGCCACTATTCACTCAGCAAATACTAATAGACTGTCACACAAAACAATCCAAAGACCAACGAGGATGTTCAAAGTACGCCGCCCCCCTCCCCCCACCCATTCAACCCTCCCCAGGAAGGGGTTTTTGAATATTCATCGTTCAAAATTAAGTTACAAGATGGAAATGAATGGAGTCAGTTGTTGGTACAAACCGAACATGAGGAATGGGCCCGGAGATCCATCCTGGGCTAAACGCCGAATTAACGATGACAACGACCAATTAAATCTGGGATGTCGTCATTGTAGAAAATATATATTGTCTTTATTTAAATTCGACCCTGGGAAACTGTGGGTATGCATAAACATGAGTGGGACACGGTGTCGGTAACGATCATGGGTGCAGGGATGACGTACTTGATCCTCAGGTGAGATTAGATAGTGGGAGAAACTTGTGGCGAATTTTATTTATTATTATTTTATATTCTGAATTATTTTGTATATGATTTTTATCATAAGTATTGTAAAATTTGTATCTCTACTCTTAAAAATCCCCATTTTAGTTGATTGCTTGCAGTATTAATCTCGTGATTTTCCAAACCACTGTAATGGCCTATAAAAAAGGAGAATCGTACAACGAACAAACATATTTTTAACAGACACAAAATATTATTTGTTAGCCACAATGTCTATTGGTTTATGAGTTAAGAGGTTGCTAAAGAACCACTCTCACAACGTCGTGCAGTGTTTCACCTGATTCCATTTTGCAACTTTATTTTAAATCCGATATAGGTGGAAGGGGTTTTAAATGAACTATAGATAGAGACTTCCTAGATAACCTAGAACAACAACAGTAAAGTTTATTCTTTAGAGGGGGTAAAAGGACACCTTTTAGAACATTATGTGGTGATTCGAAAGCTCCCATTTAGTGCTTGTTTAAAGTTAAAAAAAGTGTGAGAGGTTTTAAATTAGATATATAGACTTGGGCTATTTAATTCGCTTTTTATTATTTTTTACATTTTAAATCCACAGCTATAAGTTAAGGGTTCAAAGTTTAGACCATCATATGTTAATATGGATTCAATATATTTAAAAACTAAAAAAGGTAATCAAATGGCCCAAGTTTGTTTTTATTTAAAACCCGTTTCGCCTTTATCGGACTTAAAATAAAGGCGCAAAATGGGAGCAGGTGAAGCACAGTAAATTTTGTATACACGAAACCCCCGCAATATTGACAGCCTCTATCGATAGAAGCTGAAACTGCTGTGTGTGCAAGGCTATGAACGTAGTAAATAAATAGCATGTATTAATTAAAATTCCTACTTTCTGCGGCCAAATCTCCTCCCTCAACATCATCCACCTGAGTCTTGGATCTCACACGTGCTGAAGTGCAGTGTTTCTTTAGCCACAGTGTTTTACACCGAATACTAGATATTCTTTCTCGCTCTCAGTAGTATGGTTGTGACAAATGCGAAACGTATTCAAGTAGTTTCCGCAACGGCCACTTGACTGCTCCGACAAAATAATAGCTCTATCCCTTTTTACCCCTCTTAAGAGGGAAACTATTCCACAGTGGAAATAAATTAATAATACTACTTATTCGGCATAAGACATACGGTTAAATGTTAAAAACTACATGTTTTATTTATTGTAATTTTCTCTCTCCGTTTCAATTAAATGTAATGTTAAAACACGTTAAAAAATATGTCGTTAATAAATCATGTTAGCCGCACGTGAATATTAAATTGGCGTAATCTGTTAAAATAAATCAAATAAAATTCCTAGTTCTACATTTTTAATATCACATTTTGGTGATAAATATACTAATTAAATTAAATAACAATAATAAATTAATCAAAACTTCATTGCGATCTATTCTAATGTAAATAATGAAACAATTACAAATTTAAATACAAAGATATCTATGAATCATATATAAAGTAGGCCTAACTGCAAAACTGGCCTAAGTTGTTGGTGGTGAATATAGGACTGAATTAAACCTTTATTTAAAATAAAGATTGATTGAAAAAAAACATTTACAATACTCTAATACCTAATATGTTAAATAGTCCAACAGCATTACGACAGAGAGATCATTCAGTTATGGTATTTAAAAAGTTTTTATATCTCAAATTAAATATTTGTTGTCTAATAGAATTTTTTGCGTTTTTAAAAGGCATCAAATGCGTAATTTTATCGATGTATTTTTTTCATGAGTTTTTTTCTTACAAAGTAAGTTATATATTCAGTTTTTTCAGAATCTGCTCTACCACTAAATCTCAAAGTAGTTAAAGAATTTTGCGAGCTGTCATTAAGATCCTACAATTTACATTTTTTCTCCTGATTTTTTAAATATATTTAGTACACAGTACACAAACATATTAGCTTCCTCTTCTTAGACTAAACTTTACTTGACTAGACTAAATTGACTTGTCACACCTTTCACTTTCATTCAACAGCAACTAGTTAGGTTGGTATGTTAACACTAACAATAAAATCCGTTATTACTGGGCGATTGTACTAAGTAAGACATTGATATAATCATTACTGTTGTCAGATTAAATGAAACATCGTTATGAAATTGATAACTTTAAACGGTAGTTAGTTGTGAGCTATCTCAGTGATGATGGTAAAATGAAAATAAATCATTTTATTAATTTATTTGTTCTTAATTAAATTTTATATGATAATTTTGAAAATGTTCATACGCACTGTCTTTATGGAGTGATTCAGTTCTGGAGTAATATTAAACAGCCTTTCATCAGGGAATTATTTTGTTTCAGCTTTATAGCACAATGGAATATTAATGTGTGATTCTTAAGCTCGACTTTAGCTTCTTAAAATAAATAAATAATAATACAAATAAACAAAAGAGACATAGGTTAACTGTTAACAGGACAAAATTATCCAAACAAATGTAATACTGTTTATGTATTTAGACCCTACTATATTTGTTTTCCTTGTAGTTCATTACACTCGTAGACCTACTCTCGCAAGAGATCGTAAATAAAATATTTAAGAGAAATAAAATTCCTGGAAACCTTGCGATGATAATCGTGTCGACAGCCGCAATTAAAATTTATCAAAAGGGTATTCCTTTTTCATTTAAAGAGATTTATAAATACGGTAATTATTTTAACTCCAAAAAATTTTGTGTTATTTTAACTGGTTGTTATCATAGCATTATCATATCGTTATAGACCTAATATCAATATTATATTGATATAATATCAACTATGTATACAGGCCTAAACTTGGATTCAGTTTAATTTTTCCATAAGAAAATTATTGTAATTAGAGCACTATAGCCACTCCTAAAATATTTGGTTTTTTAGATCCTAAACCAGTTACAAATATAGATATTTCAGAATCAAGTATAAGTAACAATAACTAAACTAGGTAAGAAAAATATAGGGACCTTACATTTTAAGATTATTCTACATTATTTAGGTTATCATACATTATGTTATACATTATGTGTCAGGAAACATTTTTGAAACGCGTAGTACTCTCCTGTGTTATTAGAGTAAATTCACAAAATTTCTTTAGATGAGAATTTTGAAAATTTTTTGTAATTATAATTCATTACATACACTTTATTATTCACATAACTTTGACTTGTTTCATAAAGAATAGCAAATTAACTCTGCGGAAATTTTGATTTGTTTAAAATAGGATTGTGTCTTAATGTCACTAACTTTTCTGGACAATTTATTTCTTCTGGAGGTCAGTCTATAGTTGTCAATTTTGTATTTATTTGTTAACTTTGTAACATATGCATTTTTCATAAAATGAAGATTTATTATTAGGCTGAGATATTTATACTTCGCAGGTAAAACAATATTAATTACGATAGTTATTTGACTTTAGTTATTTATATGCGGTAGGATTTACTTTTAAGATAGATACATCAAATAATTAATTGAATAAAATGTTATTAACCATCTCTTGTAAATTATACGGCTTTGGTTATTTTCTTACCATAGGATTCGCTTATTAAGATATATTACTATTTAGGCCTTTAGGGTAAGCAATAGTGCAAAATAGATTGTGTAAAATTATTGTAATATAAGAAACTGCCACCAAATAATGAAGAACTATATTATATGGTAAGATGGTGTTTACTATATATATAAGTTATAATGTAACTCTTAATTTTATGAGTGTGACCTATATAATTATAACAACTTATTTTTATCTAATAAAATGTTATTTACTTGTTCTGCTCTTGAATTTAACCCGCAGTTTGTGGTAAACTCAGTTTCATTTTTATTTTTCAGAAACTCAATATTCAATTGCATTGGATGTTTTATCAATGCACCGTTTTATCAATTTTACAAACTGAATAGTTTCGTCTTTTTACTGTTTACAAAAATGTTTGCGAACTTGTTTATATCACTCATTCTAAATAGAGTATAATTTCTGGAAAATGTAAGTAGCCTATTTTAGGTGTAAACATTTAATTATTCTGTATTTTTGTTTATTTATTGGTATAACTTTTTTTATGTTTTAACTGTAATTGGTGAAATACCACCTTAGTAATTACTGTGTAAATTCTTAGAAACTAGAGGCATTTCATAGTACAGAAAGTATGTAAATTATCTTATAAATGAAGGCTTGTACAAATTAAATTTAATATTTTGTCGTTTGGAATTAAATGGCATTATTAAAATACAGTGTTATCATGAAAGATTGGCGAGAATGTAGTTTCACCGACTAAAAGTTCATATTGAAATTGAGATTTTTGGCCTAACAAAAAACTGCTACATGTAGTTTCAACATGTCTGGAATTTTTTAACAAAGCCCTTATTTTTAGGGTAAACAGAAAAATAATCATAGATAGTATAGAAAAACGAGTACTTATTGTTTAAAAAGTAGCCCTAAGTATGTAGTTGATTCATCCATTGCATGTTAATTTTTAGTCCAAGTACCTACTTGATTAAGTAATTTGCGTTGTGTGACAAAAATAAGTTAACAGTTGTAGCATTGCCACTTAAAATAACGATTTATTAAATCTTTTTTCTGGTAATTAAACACAAAGCAGTGTAATATTTTTACATGGCTATTAAATTTCATTGTACACAACCCCCTTTTTTAAGTTTAGGTTATGTACGCAATAAATTAAAAGGTAAAAATAAAACTTTTTGATGTATGTTTTAAAACAATAATATAAATATATTTACGACTCAGATTGAATTAACAGAATATAAAAGGTACAGCATTAAATCCTGCCGCGGCGCCCCCCCGCCTCTACGCGTGCCCCAGCCCCGCCTATAGGCATTGTCGCGGCATTTTGATTGACGTTTTGGCCTACCCAGTCACAATGAATTCATATCACTTTTCACAGTCGATTTATCGCTGCGTCAGATCTTTTCGCACATCTCCCAGCCGGGGTCGGGTCAGCCGTTGAGATATCTAAACCAGTTTTTAATCCGGACTTACATTTAAATCGTTGTTCTCCGTCGATCTTCTTCTTTCTTTAACCTCCCCTTCGCCATTGCTCTCTTCCATTCCACACACAACACGGAACAATACACCCAACTACCGCGACAAGACTAACCAAAACAGCGCTCGTCTACAATTATTCCTATTCCCTCCATCACCCCTCTACGGCCTCAAATTATATTCCCCTCGATAATTTGACTTTTCGTTCGGTTTTCATCTTTTTTCATTCCCATTCGCTAGCCGTTATCTGTGCGGGGGAAATTACGGATAAGACCTCCCATTTAATAACAGGCCTACATTGTTGCCGACCGTGGCGCTATCTGTTGCCAGTGGAGGGAACCTCGAGCGCGCGCCATCTTGGATTGTTCTCTGATCCGCCACTTGGTAGCAGCACTTTATACGTCCTTTGACGATTGTAACATTGAATGCTAAAAAATATGGAATCCGTTCATCTCTATGCAGTTTTGTATAAGCCTAGATTAAACTCAAACTGTATAAAAATATCCAATGATGTTACTACGCAAATTAGTATACCAGAATCGTATAATTGCAAAAAAATTATCATTTTGTTATTGTTATTTATAAGAAATAGTTAACTAAAGACTATAACATAGGCCTATGATAAACACTTTGAATTTGTATTGAACAAAAAAATATTGATGTTTTGGGGATGACATTTATAGCAAGTTTTATAAAACATGATCCTTCTATGGAGAGATGGTGGAGGGGGTTTGTTTATCCTTGCTAATATCCTATCGGCTGAGGCCGGGGCCCTTTATCGTTTTTGTCTTTTTTATTTTTGTTTTATTTCACTTTTGCATACCAGCTGGTAATTTTACATCACACTGTGTACCTTATCAGTTTTACAATATTATTGGTAGCAGTTGTTTTTTAATAATGTTACTTTTTAAGAAGGCACAAGTTAGGCTTCAAAAATATAACAGCTGACTAGGAGTTATGATGAAAGACAAAACAATTTATTAAAGGAAATGTGATACTTGAACATGTTTGTCACGAGTTTACATTTTTTGTTTACACTTGAATTTTTTTACAGTTGAAATCTCTCCACCACCCAGTGGCGGTTTCAGGGGGTGCCATGGCCCCCACCAGAATTTTCGGCCAGTAATTTTTTTGGGGCTTAAAAAATAATACGTTACATTTGAGTTGCACAATTTACATATTTTTTATGAAAGTTTGATATTGTTTAGGTGTTTAGCTTTAATTGACATTGTGTAGCTTTAATTTGTTGGATGAGTGCACCAGTGAATGACAGTTTCATATAAAAAACATTATGCTTTACTTTTTGCCTAGTCATTCATAAACGGGAGTCTAATTTGAACCTTTCCTGTCACTGGTTCAAAAAGAAAGTGTCAAACATCTGTTTGTAACACAAATAAAATGTTCCACCCAGTTCATATGCAAGCTTTCCCACTAATGCGTATCGTATCATACAAACTAGGTTAGCTGTATTCTTCATTGTTCTTTGACTATTGATTGCAACTGCTATATATTAAATGTTATTAGCAGTAAACATGTTAAGGTACAACTCTGTACTCATTTTAATACCAAAATCATAACCAACAAATTAATTATACGTTGAGAAGTTAAAATGTCAGGTCAAAGATCTTTTTATTACTTTATTTTCATTTGGTTGAAGACTAGCCCAGTTATGAAACTGCACCCGGGCAATGGCCAGTACCAGACAAGCCTTCCCTCCATAGTGTTTTAACCTTCAGCTACTTACCATCTTCAAGCAGCTACTTCAAGCCTACTTACCATCATCGGCTTTGCTGCAGTTGTCTACAGGCGGAGTCTGAAGAGCAACTTCAAAAATAAATGTTTTTCAGGTGCTATTGCAACAACAGGGGACGAAAGGTCACCAGAGCATCGTGAGAGTATGGCAAAGAGGGGCTTCCTGAAGGCACATGTAATTAAAAATTCAAACATTTGAAGACTTTAAAGTTTGACTATAACCATATTATGGAAGTGGTCTGGTTCACTTTGGTCCACCAGACAAGCAATCCATGATATATTCACAATTAAAAATACAATGAAAAATATGTTTTTAGAATGTGTTGTTTTAATGGGAGCACATCATTAGTCCCAGTTTTTAATTGTCCCAGTTTTATAAAAATTCAAAAATAATGAGAAAATCATATGTCCCAGTTTTTATTTGATCCAGTTTTACTAAATAAATATAAAAATATTATTAAATCAATTGTCCCAGTTAAATTAAATTAATAATCAAATAACAAAAAATCAATAGTCCCAGTTTTCAAATGTCCCAGTTTGTTTAAATTTATATAAAAATGAAGCTAAATCAATTGTCCCAGTTATCAAATGTCCCACGTTTTTTAAAATAAACATGAAAATAGAGCTAATACAATTGCAGGAAAAATCAAATTCACAATCTCTGCAAGAGTTTTGTGATAAATTTGCACCATCTTAGACAAGTTCTCAAGTCAGTCTGTTAAGTTTTCAATTTATGTATTTGACTAAGTAAAATACTTGTGTTAGTTTATTTTATTTTTAGTTTACCTTAATTCATTTATTATGCATTAATCATTAATCTCATTTATTATTCATTTCATTTATTATTTATTAATTTATTGTATTATGCTATTCCAATTTCAATTGTATGACACATTTAATGCTTGTTTGTACAAGTTCATGGTAATAAAGGAATTTTTGATTCCTTATTATTAGTTTATTTTATTTATTTTATTAGTTAGTTTATTTATTATTATTATTTATTTATTTATTATTATTATTATTTATTATTAGTTAGTTTATTTTATTTTTAGTTTACCTTAATTCATTTATTATGCATTAATCTCATTTATTATTCATTTCATTTATTATTTATTAATTTATTGTATTATGCTATTCCAATTTCAATTGTATGACGCATTTAATGCTTGTTTGTACAAGTTCATGGTAATAAAGGAATTTTTTATTTGATTTGATTTAATTTTTTTAATTGTCCCAGTTTCATTTGTCCTATTTACACTCCGCGGCAAAAGTGAGATGCGGCCGCTGCGCTGCTGGTACAGTCCGCACAAGTTGTGTCGTTTTAATGCTCCTGTGTCTAATTATGACATATTAAGAACTGTACAACGAAACCTATATATTCTTTTTCTCCATTAAATACTGAACGCAACAGTATGAGTTTATTTTATTTTTTTATTTACATTAAATGTAAAATACTTTAGAACCACCATAGCCTAACATGGAAAAGTTACTATGCAAGGATAAGTTTTATTTTTGGGCCAGGAATAATCTATAAGAGGCAAAGTTTTAGGTAATGAGATAATCTTCAAAATGTAATAATACAATTTACAATTAATCTATTAGATGGTTTGTAATGAAATAAGTAGCCCAATTGACGTTCATTTTTAATCGCGCCGCTCCTTCCCAGTTTACTTGTAGTTTGATCTTTAATTTCTTATGAACAAAAATTAAATACGCCTAATCATTGTATAGTTGCGATTTACTAATAGTTAACAAATAAAACTTAGGAATACATATTATATTTATCTTTTTGTTGTGCTGCGGGTAGGCCTACTTTCTAGAAAAATGTGATCCCTCTGCTATGGCCAGGCCGGCATTGTGATGATAGTGTCGGGTCGTTTTAACGCTGTCTTAGTAAAATGTCTTAAATACAATAGAACATATACAGTATTTTATGTTTCCTCATTAAATACTGAATCCAGCAGTACTAGTTTATTTTCTTGTATTTACTTAATACTTTAATAATGTAAAATATTTTAGAATCACCTTAGCCTGACCCGTAAAAGGTACTAAGTAAGGAAAATTTTTATTGTTGGGTTATGAAAAAAGTTCAAGCGGCAAAACTGTATTGAATAAGATGATTTACAAAATTTAATCAAGAAATTTACAACCATTCATTTAGATCGTTTACAATCATATTGATAGTAACGGATTGACATTCATTGTTAATCGCCCCGCTTTTTCTAGTTTGTGAGACCTTGCCGTTCGCTCAGTAATTTATAAAGAAGAAACATTGAGTAGACTCATTTCTTATAATTTAGTTTTTAACCCGGCAGAGAGCTGCTGCTTGTGCGGACTGTATCAGCAGCGCGGCGGCCGCGTCACACTTTTGACGCGGAGTGTAACTGGGACAATTGATTTAGCTCTATTTTTATGTTTATTTTAAAAACCTGGGACATTTAAAAACTGGGACTATTGATTTAGCTTCATTTTTATATAAATTTAAACAAACTGGGACATTTGAAAACTGGAACTATTGACTTTTCGTTATTTGATTATTAATTTAATTTAACTGGGACAATTGATTTAGCAATATTTTTATATTTATTTAGTAAAACTGGGACAAATGAAAACTGGGACATATCTTATTATTTTTTAATTTTAATAAAACTGGGACTAATGAACCTCACCCGTTTTAATCTATATTATTAATACGCAAGCATGTTTCATTTCCTCCTTTTTTCTCAGCTCGTGTGCATCGTAGGAGAAATTCGCGCATACCGTTAGAAAGGTATAGTCCTGTAGATGAGCAGAATCACATCCTAATTCACATCGAACTCAAGGGCTACGCCACACAGGATTTCAAATTTCCAATGTCAATCTTATGGAGAAAGGAGAATTGAATGAATCATTGGACAGCTGTTGTAAAAACAACTGTTAGAAAATTAGAAAGAACAGGTGTTTTAGTTATACAATGTTTATGTTTCTTGGGTCCAGATCAACTGAAATTTTTATCGAATTTCGATCAGGAGGCGATCTCTAGTGTGCTTTAATATGTATTTTTGTAATATCCTACTGGGATAATTAGCTGACTTGGCTCAACCCGACTAATTGACAATAAACCACTACTTGCCACCCTACCAAAAGGGGTTGAGAATACTAAATGACATTTATTTATCCTTGTGATTTTCCTAAAGTAGAAATTAAGAATTAGGAATGTAAATTAGGTTTCCAAAGGGATTAAAAATTTTCAGTACAGTCAGGCCTTTTAATTTTAGTTAAAAATTGAATAATTTTGGAAAGCCTTCTTATTAGGAATATATTTAAAATTAAAAACTAAAAAAATCCAATAAATTTGTTTAATTTTTGGTTAGGCCTTTCACTATCTATGATAACATCTCCAGACCAATACAACTGAACAAAATTTCTTATAGCTGTAAGTAAAACATATGATTAAATTTACATGTGTTAAATTTACAATTCAATCTTATCTTATACTCTAAAACAAGCTTCGTTTGTATGGGCAAAGTTCTTTTTCGCTCCAAGGATTTTTGATTTTTTAAAGGATATGGGGGTTTTGGCCACCAGAAATCGATTAGAACTGGTCCCATAGCTGGGAAAATCCGGTTTTCGTGCTAGAGCACTTCAAAGATCCCATGTTAGCCTTATGGGGATTTTTTACATTGAACAAAAATCAGCTGATAACTGTAGATATAAACTATGTGTTACATCTTTAACCTGGAGTTTAGGAAAATCCCATCAGCCTGGCGAGTGAGCGAAGCGAACGAGCTCACCTTAAAAAGGAAGAGGGCGAGTGAGCGGGGCGAACGAGCTTTGTGTGAGAAGCGAAAGTAATAATTTTACCGAGCATAAGCTCGGTCCCCCTGGTACTTTTAAATGAACTATGAGTTTAAAAAAACTTTACAATTTTGATATTGTACTGTAATAAATTATGCAAAACTATAAATTTAGATATCTTAGCAAAGTTGAATTTTGTAAGATTCCAGGTTTGTTTTTTACAAAAAAAAAATTGTTTCTTCTTCATTTCTAAGTTTTTGTATGCATCTAGATAATTACTATTATTAACTTTTTTAAATAATTTTATATTTGAAAAAGTGTGTCTGGTCTCCAATGCATGGTTTGATATAGCTGACTTATCAGGTCTGTTGAATTTAAACGACTTAAGTGCTCTTTTAATCGCATGTTTAATTCTCTTTTGGTTTGTTTAATGTATAGTTTTTCACAATCTTGACACTTAACTTTGTAAAAACTCCTGATTTTTCATCTTCTTTAATTTTGCTTTTCGGGTTTCCTAAAATATTTTTAAGTTTTAATTTGAAAAAATGCTATTTTTATATTAGTATGGTTTTTTAATGCCTTTTCAACTATTTTTCCATAAGAGCAAAAAGTCACTAATCGCCAAATTTCGTCTTGTTTATTATTTGCCAATAAAGTTGTTCTTTTCATTTTTGACATTCGCTTTTTCTTCTTGTCAATCATTTTGTCTATAAAATTTTCGTTGTACCCATTAAATTTAGCAATTTGTTTGATTTTTATCACTTCTTTTGTGTACTATCATTGACTTTGTACACTACGTGAGTGGCTTCTCATAGCATAGGCGTGTGTGAAGCATATTGACGGTGGTGCGATCTCATGCGGCGTCCATCGAAGTACACGTAACATATGATAGATAAATCAGTATTACCACTCTTCTAAATCAAGGATGAAACATTTTATAACTGAAAGTTTTGTTTATGTTTTGGCAGCACTGTAAATTCAGCTGAATAATAACAACATCGATGGCAGCAACTCTGGTGCGGCGTCCACCGAACTTCCAAATTTTTGCCTCAAACTAAATGCATTGGATGAGAGGTCTATTCACGTTAGTGTACATAGTCAATGGTACTATTACTGTTTAGTGGGGTGTTTAAAAGCCTGTGGATAAGGCTGTTGAATACCACTCTCTTTTGTGAAGCATGTGTATAGGAATCAAGAGGAATAAATCTGTTGTTATTTGTTGGTTTGCGTTATATCAAACTCAAAATCTCCCACAACTGAAATATTTTGGTTCATACACAGACATATTAACAAAACATACTCTTCAATGACCTCATTCCATAAACTACTATTCTTCGACCATGATTTAATTATGTCAATAGTAATCAACAAATTTGTTGGATTTTTGGGAGTTTTTAATTTAAAATTACTATATATTTCCAATAAGAAGAGCTTTGCAAAATAATTCAATTTTTAATTAAAATTATAAGGCCTGAATGTACTGAAAATTCCAAAAATTTTGATGGCGCAGCTTGCGCCATGACCCTCCCCCCCTGTGGGCACCCCTGCCTAAAATGTTTAATGCAAGGTTAAGAAGAAGAATGGTAGAACTAATTTATCTAGCATATGTCACTTGTGCTTCATCTAACCCACAGGAGATCGTGCCACAGTTAATTTGTTTCAAAAACGTCCATGCTATGAGAAATCTATTCTCATTAGTGTATAGTCAATGCTGCTGAGAGTCAATGTACACAATTCTAACGCTTGCTTGCCTCTCTCCTCAGCTTTCCCATTAGCACAAACAGAACTCACTTCCTTGTGTATAATGTTTATGCCTTCTGGGACTTCAAAGCTAAGAAAGTAACATAAGGCTTTGGGCTTATTGTGCCTACTACCATAAAGCCCATT
The DNA here is from genome assembly GCA_030545055.2 of Neoaliturus tenellus. NCBI lineage: Eukaryota > Metazoa > Arthropoda > Insecta > Hemiptera > Cicadellidae > Neoaliturus > Neoaliturus tenellus. The sequence continues at coordinate 184,384,884 of CM061534.1, read as the reverse complement.
CAAAATATTCGTGCGGTTGAATTGCGGATGTAAGTTCCTCCAATTTTTCCTGTTTCTTGTCAAGAATCTAACCAATCAGAATCACGAAACATTAAATCATGTACAGATAGCGGCTGCAGCTCAGTGGTAGAGCTCTGGGTTATCACCCAGCAGGCCGAGCCCGCTGCCGTGGTTCAGAAGTCATGTTAAGCCGATAGAACACAAAAGATCGCCTTTCAGGCGAGAAGAGTTAGTTGATGTTCTCCCTCCACTAAAAGCTACACTATTATTATTATTATTATTATTCCTATTATAACTTTATACAATGTTTTGCTTTTTTGTAAACAAATATTCTTATTTTGACATTTGATCGTAAAAGAAGCGCTTGTAACAGCAATTAGAAGTAGCAGATCATCAGCTCTATTAAGTACTCTGAACTCCAAGGATGAAATTAAAATAACATCTGACTATAGCAAAAATAAGGGAATTTATGACAATAGGGAGGGAATTTGTCCCTTGGTGGGAAATAAAATTCTGTCTTTTGGCCAAACATTGATTTTGAAACAGGGTGTAATTTTCTATAAGGTAAAATTACTGAAAAAAGTTTTGCCACCTCAAGTTATCTTACTAATTTAATGTCATCTGTCATAATACTTACCATAGTTCATAAGATGAGCATTTCTTGGATATTTTAAATATATTAAATTTTTAATCAATAAGCAACCAAGAGGAAAATTATGTCAAAACATTTTTTTATACCATGTTAAGCTGCTATTCGTGTATTTTTCATGGCTTAATCGATTTGATTGAGCCAATAAAATTACCAAAAGTTCCAATAATCTTCAAAATTAAAAACTATAATATAAAAAACATAAAATGATGTATATGATTCCACTTTGACAAACCAATAATGATCATCCAAAATAATTGATAAAATACCACACAAATAATCAAATTAAAAATATCACATAATCTAGTAAAAGCTCATAAAATATTTACAAAAAAATCCTAATTTTAAAAACCACTAAAACTAAAAAATTATCCACTAATCACTTTTTGCTGTTCTATAATATTCATCATTGTCAATTTCAATTTGCAACGGAGATTTAGAGCGGAACTCATTGTTGCCATCGTACGCTTTATGTCTATGAGAAAGTTTGGCGCGGAGATCCCTACCGGATCGTGACTCTTCATGGTGTCTTCTCTCCGATTTCCGACCAGTTTCAGACTTCCGATAGCTTTCTTCTCTCTTCCTCCTTCTTTCCTCATGTCTGGGACTTCTTTTCTCCCGCCTTCTTTCTCTACTTTCTGACCTTCTACGTTCCTTATCTGGACTAATACGTTTAATCGTGCTCCTAACAGTTTTTCCTGCCCTATCATCACTGTCTGAATCACTATTATATCTTCTTCTACTCTTATGGTGACTCTCTTTCTTGTGTCTCCTATGATGTCTTCTCCTTTCTTTTGACCTGCTTCGATGTCTTCTTGATGATCTTTTTTCTTCGATTTCACTTTCTTCTTCTTCTTCTTCTTCATCATTTTCACTGTGGCCTCTGGCACCTCTGAGGACGGATTTGACATTTCCACTTTGGAATAAGTTTTGCCGAATACCCGCTTTAGAATCTTCAGGGGAGTCTGCCCGTTCAGCTGCCACTGCTACCCGCAGGTCAGGTATTTCATCATCTTCCTCATTCTCTTCCTCCGCAATGGCCTCCGGTTCTGAGCTGTCTTCCCCGTCGCTCCGGTGGCTGCTTCCCACTGCCACTATTCCCAACCGCTTCCTCAAGTGTCCTGGCCTCACAGGTGAGTATGACTGTGACCTGTTAAAGGCAATATAATGTTATTATAAAAGTTAAACAACCTAAAGTCGACTTTTTTGGTATTTGTGTCTTTCTACGCTAATGGCATGTCTTTATGATTTGAATAAGGGACTGTCCAAACCTTGGCCTGATTACCGTCCTCCCTCGATCTATTGTTTGGTTGCACCATAAACCCTTAAAGACCGCTAAGGGCACACTAAGCAAATTCCAACGACCAAAGGTAACTAGGTTCAGAATCGACCCTGTCAGGGATTGAACTGTCAACCTCACAATCGAGATGTGAACACTGTTTAACCACTACTTAGCTAACCAGACAATTACTGTACTTTGTTTTATTTTGTTATTTAAAAATGAATGACACTTTTGTAGCTTACGTAAGTTGCAATAGGAAAATAATAAAAGATAAAAGTTTTACTGAAACACCAAACCATATCATGTTAAGTAACTGGAACAATAACTTTACTTTGATTCTAATAATTTTGATGCTATATTTTTTAAGGTACCGGTAGCCTAGAATAGTTGTAACTTTGTGAATGAAAACATAATTTCAACCAGCCTATCAATAGGAGTATTAAGTAGTTGGGAGTAGTTAAGTATTTAAAAGTCAAATGATAAGACGACTTATAAAAACCTTCATTTTAATGACCTTCTCAAATATGCTCGAGAAGCGCTAATTCAAGGGTTAATTTTGATTAAATCCAAATCACTCGTTATAACACTACCAATTTGAAGGTCAAATGTTGGTGATATCATAGTATAAGGGACAACTAACTTAAGTCAACAATACATCGATAACTTACCTAGTTCGCCTCGCCCGCTTCAACTTCTTCTCGAGTTTCTTCTCCTCATCGTCGGCGTGCATGCGCATGCGCGGCTGCTTGCTGCGGCTGAACCACTCGCTCTCACTACTGTCGTCGCTGTCTCGCAGGATGACGTGTGCGGCCGGCCGGCGCCTCGCCACCAACTTGGGCCGGAGCTGAATATTGGTGGGGAGGGGGGAGGTGTCATCCGGGGTGGATATGGCAGTATCCTTTCGATGATGGGCGCTGAAATCATGAGATTAGGCATAGAGTGAAATGGTTGTCTCTTTCTTGCTTGTTCATAGTCACAATTTCTTAAAACTACCCAAACATTATAACATCATTAAAGGAATGAGTTTCTAAAATACAAGTTTTCTAGTTATTAAAAAGATATTAAGTTTTGATTACAGTATATTCTTGCCTTTTTTCTGTAAAAGACATGTTTTTAAGTGAGGTAACTAATATTTCAAATTTTATTATTGGGCATTACTCACCTTTAGGTTTATGGAGTTGTTTTGTCAAATGCAGTGAATTCTTCAGCCTTGTCAAATTTTTAAAACAACACAAACTCACACGGATATTTACATGGACACAGAAGCACGAATAGTCACAAAACACGTCAAACTAATCCTGACGATTCAGAAAACTATAAAAAACTTTTCCTGTCAACCATCATCTAAAGTGTTCCTAACTTTATTTAAGCCAGCCGAGCGCCCTGACCACGACTCCTTGATAACGGCAAACATTTTTTATAGTTTTCCAAAACATCAGGATTAGTTTGGCGTGTTTTGTAACTATTCGTGCTTCTGTGTCCTTGTATGTTTGTGTTGTTTTAAAATTTGACAATTTGCAAAACATGACAAAACATTGCCACAAACCCTAATACCTTTACTGAAATGGCGACCTAACTCAATAGGTAGTTTAAAGCCAAGTATGAATGAAAGATGAGTGTAGGATGATTGTGGCGTGATCTTGTAGTCTTGTTACTGACTAAGGCCAACATTCTCTTTAGACAGGACTGTTAATTCATAGCCTATCAGCCAATGGTATCTAGGACCTACAGTTTAACGTGGGATCAGAACCACAATTTTGACCTCATAATATATATGAATTGGCCTAATTATGAGGATGGTCTTTATGGATGAACTAGTATTCACTAGATTGGACGTTAATTCCCACTAGGGAGTATCGCATCCACAGGCCATTGCTTATAACTATCCACAAAGCGTGACCTCCAAGTAGCTGGATTACAGGACGTCGCCACCATCCCAGTCAATCTAAAGGTGGGTGGTGCCCAATAATAACATTTGAAAAGTCTCGCTTTTCTAATCTCCAAAAATCAACCTAATCTGAACAATTTAAAATACCAAATTATTTAAAGAGGGGAAAATCCCACTTGCCGACATTACTTTGAATTTGCTTATCAGGTGAGATTCTGTCGCTAATGCTTTCGCTTTCTGTGGTTCGATAGTTGTCAATAAACTTTATTACCACGTTCCATCAGTAGTTACCACCATTTAACACAGTTACAATAGAGCACATGTCAATGAGTTTCCATGTTAAGCCTTATCATATCATAAGCCCTGTTTGAGTAAGCGGTTGGTGTAAATGAGGAAATATCTAGAATCATTTATGAATTTCGCCTACCCTGAAAATTCGCTCAACCAAACAGAGTCCAGTTCCAACTTCCGGAGACGGATGAAAACGTCCAGATTTTTGTCAATTCCTCATACAACTTTTTTCCTTTTTAACCATCTTAGAAGAACTTAACAGTAAGTTGATTAACAGTAAACTGTAAGAAAAAACATTGTATGCCATCGTAGTTTCTCGTGCATTGAGTTCAGTTACAGCCTAATAAATGTTGGGATCAATCAAACAGTCTCCATGCGTCGTAGGGGAAAAGGATCTGCACTAACATTCCAAGTGTCTAGACTCGCAACAAAGTTAGTAATTCCCTGTTTTAAGCATTTTTTTATTGGATCGGCCGTAAAATAATGAATAAACGATAAAACTTTTTATTGTTTATGAAAGAATGACAAATTGCATGCACTAATTACGAGACAGAAGTGTTGTCTTCTTACAGGCATCAGAATTGACAGGAAAACAATGGTGTTTGCAACTCTAGGCCCCACACTTTTCATGTATGATTGCCACGACTGTATTACGATATAGAATTTGGTACTGTATTGAGATACTGTAACAACTGAGTCCATCTTTAGTAAACTTGCCTAACTCTCTTCCTTACCAGGCGGCAAGGTATTTCCCGGCAAAAGCAAGGCCATTGGCATCGCGTTCGATCAAAATGGTGCATAAACTGTCAGTAGGGTGTCAATTACAACCAGCGACCAAGGAATACCATAGACTGGCAATGTGGCTCGCGGATTGAAGCCGGGCTGCGCCAATGGTGGAGGGGAGAGAGGCACGTGAGTGCGCGTGCGTCGCACAATACCCAGCGTCGAGCGGCTATGAACTGTCACTGCTAGTGCAGCGGCTACCCTTGCGCTTTGATTAATTTTGGTTTACGATGCCATTGTGTCGCTTACGGGCGCAATAATAATTCCAGAAAGAAACTGGTTGGTGTAACTTTTCACAGGTACGCAGTTGATTAGCTGCAAATGTGTTAAAATAGCTACCAACTAATCAACTTATTTTAGGTCTACGGTAAATTTGTTTTTTAGTTTGCTCAGGCCATAACTTACACCCACTGTTGAACTGCATAATACTTTAAAATTTTATCACTGTCTACTTAATGTTTACTACACACTCTATTTATGTTAACTATATTCTATTACAAAATACGAAATACTGTATTGCTTTAACTTGTTTGGTAAAATACACTGTTTGCGCTTTTCGAGGATTTTATACTGTGGTAAGAAGCGTTATCCATCACTATGACTAAGGGTTTCGTCAAATAATTAGGAATTAAGAAATCCCTAAACTATTTATAAAATTTGTTATGATGGAAAGCCATGAGCTTAGCTGCTAAGTGGTACGCCTGTTCCAAATAACTGAATGATAAGATTTTGCCTCTTTTATTGGGCGTGTACGTGGACGACCCCGTTTATTACGATTTCCTTCCATGATAAACCATAAAACTATAGACTGTCACTAAATTACTGAATACTAACTGCAGACACAATTTAGACATACAGCATCTGGACAACTGTTGACACAACCAGTACGTATACAAACAACAATAGGCCTCCACGACGTTTATCTATAAGACACGTGTGCGAGACAGTGTCAGAATTGTCCACTTTTGTTGTTGCATGGCAATGTCATTTGATATTTACCAGATCATTTGTTGTTATGATTAGTGTGATTACTTTTTAAGAGAAGGGGACAAAATTAAACCTTTACTGTCAGTTTATTTTTTATTTTTAGTTCAGAACTTTTTTATATCATAAAGTTGCTGAATATTAGGCCTAACTACTTTTTGTAAAAATATTGATAGGCTGGTTTTAACAGCCATGTTATACAGTGAATAAGGGAGGCTACTTTTTCTGTGTTAAAAAAAAACCCCGTTTTTATTTCTAATAAATAGGCTATCTTAGTAAAATTTGCTATATAAAAACTCAATTAAAAACATAAGTCAAAAATACGCCGTATATTTAATTGTATTTTTGTAATAGGTAGTGTTTTATTAAGTTTGTATAAGCTAATTTTCGTTTAAATAAATACGTATTTAAAAAAAATCATACATATTTAAATTTTGTTAATAAATTTTATTGTTTTCAAGGAATCTAATGTTTTTCTTGTTGATTAATGTCTTTCCTTTTCCATTATTCAATAATCAGGCTTTGCAGTAATTATACAATAATTATTTTGGATACAATCACCATAAAAAAATAATTCACAAAATAATGATAAAAAATAATAAACTGTCAAAGTTTTATACGTGTGACAAGCGCTCCGAGCGTCGTCGGTACGGGGCCGCGGCAGCCGGCCCGTCGACGATTTAACTATTGACTTTGAATTAGAATAAAAACAAAACTAAGCGTTCTACAACAAAATTGTAAATTACAAAGTTGCGATTTAAGTCTTTTCCAACAACTTTCTCGCTGACAAAATTCACCTCACCAATAAATAAAAAACTTCCTCGCATACTAACTTTTTGATGTCATGAATTTCCAACAAAAGTGCTTTGTTATAATTTGTTTTTTTTTCTTCATGTTATTATTTTTATTTCGTCATAAAAACATTACCATACGCACCGTTATATAGTAGTGTTCATCATACTGAAATATCAAAATGTTATCTTGACTGTAACTATAATATTTTACAGTGTTAATGAAACGCGGCGAATTAAAATTTGCGCCCGTTGCGAGCAGTGGACCCGCTAGTTGCACCTATGTGGAACTAAAGAAAGTGGCTTCAACACCTATCAATGTTAAAAGGATAGGGATTGCCAGTCTATAGTATTCCTTGGTCGCTGATTACAACACAGTAAAAGTAGTACAATGTATGTCTATGGGGTGACGAATAACAGGGAGTGACGGTTAATCGAGATTCTACTGTATACCATATTTAAGAAAATTTACCCTTGAAATGTGCTAGGTAGGATGGAAAGTCAGTGTAGTACAAACACATGTAGTTGAAAGTGATATTCCAGATGTCTATTTTCTTATTGTAATGAGGGAATGACATTAACAGAAAAGATTTATGAACTTATCACCAAAAAACTTTTATGTAACTCATATATGGGATTTTCCATTTTTTTCAAGTGTTTACCTCAAAATTGTTACTTTTAAAGTCCTCCAAAAATGTTTTAAAATTCATAATTTCTTAAAAATGGGCAAAAGGCAATACTCACAAGGTGGCCTGGGCTTCCGCACTTTGTCGAACTGACTCCAAGTCTTAGCCAGGGATCCCCATGGGTTAGAGTTGTCTTTTTCATCGAGGGATGGTTTGGGTATGATTTCGTCCCCCACGTCCTCGAACATGATCGGCGTAGGCAGAGCGTTGAGCATGCGGCGTCTCCGAGACTCACTGATCAGACCGACATAACCTGAAATATCGCTGTACTTTAAAATTAATGAAGGGAGTTTGGTATTTGTCTGAAATTCTTGTTTAATCAATTGGTGAAAACCTCCAAAGAAGAACTCAACTGTATGGCATAAAGTATTATAGAACGGAAATTGACAAAGGGAAAACCGAAACAAATGTTAAACCAACCTAAACTGTTTCCAGCATACAGCATAAAAACTACATTTCAATTTATTCTGTTCAACCAACTGGTGAAATATTAACTTCAATTAATTTAATATAAGTTGCATTGTTAGTGGTGCTCACAACAAAATTTAGATGTCATACACAGACATCAAGTTTTTAATATTGTGAATCCATTCTAGAAGTCCATTTAATGTTCAAACACTACAAATCTCTGCACGGATCTATATTCAATGAGAAAAATGCAAACTAAAGCAAAAATAGCTAACTTACTAAAAAATCTCCCATTTTTAGGTAATTTAAAATAATCCCTTAAAATTCAAGACTTGTTGTTGAATACCGTATTTAGTTACACACACTATTTAGTTGACTATAAAAAGCTACATAAGGTAGCTTCAGTAAAGATTTTGTATTTCATTTTACCCACGATGATTTAATAACAAATTATTCAATGAAATAATGTCGCCTGCAATTATTCCTCAGTTACAACCCTAATGGAACTAAACTCGTTCAAAACTAGGCCTACAAAAGGTTTTGCTTATTCATTTTTTATTTTTTGGTACGGTCAAGGAAAATATTTTGTAGTTGACTATTACTTTACAGTTAAATACTTTTCTCAGAAATATTTAAACGTAAACACTATGCTATTTGTGCCAATACAAATGAAACAGAGAGATATCTGATTCTGATTTCGTCACCTCCGAACTGGTGGCTGCCGAACTTGGTGTATCCGGGCCGTGGGAGGCTGCGGTCGGCCGTGGTGGCGAACCTGAGCAGTACGCAGGGGGAGAGGGGGTGAGGGGCGCCGCGCCGCCACCGGCCGGGGGGCAGGTCGATATCCAGCTCCGACACTGCCACCGCATCTGATTCCTGTAGATTCATTTGTCAGGTACGGTACATTTTCAAAACATGGGTTAACTTAAAACTAACAATTAGGGGTGTGTGAATATTCAAACTTAGAATAATTTTGAATCAAATATTGCGGTATTTGATTTGTACCCCCAACTGATAATCAATTATAATTTAACACTAGGATTTAAGATTTCAAATGATTTTAAGATTTTAAAACTATTTAAATAATTTTAGAAAATACTAGAGCTGTGTTAACATTAGCAGTGAATAGATAGCGGACTCAGACAGAATAATTGCAAGATTTACAAAAAGATTTACCGATAGCTAATCTCAAACAGCCTACGTATTAAATTGAAATTTCCTATTAGATTCTTTGCGCAGTAAGGCCATTTTAAGCCATAACACATAAAGAGCTGTTTGTTGATTTTATCTTATATATTATGGGCGTTTCCTTATATGGAACTCACTTTGTATGGGTGTTTCTGCCTTTTTTACATTGACAGAAAGTACCTAGTCCAATACCTCAGAGAGATTGTCGTCGTCGTCAGCTTTTTCCTCTGCCTTTTCCTCGGCAGGCTGTGCCTCCATCTCCACGTCGCTGTCGGACTGCGAGGGCTTGCGTTGGATGGCTGCAGGAGACGTCTGGCCAGAGATGTGAACAGAGAGACCCAACAATGCTCTGGCAGCCGATATGTCATCCAGCCACACTACGTTGCCTGTAATTGGGACACATACATTATCTTCGGCATTTCCTGACTACTAATTAGACCTACCTTCCTCAAATAAGCTACATTTTCCGGAGTTGTAAAACTATGATATTTACACGTTTGCAGTAGAACTTTTATTACAGTTGGAAGTAAGACAGGTTTCAAAATGTTACGATGGTAACCATTACAACTCAATTACTTTACTGAAATTATCCAACATTAATGATGAAGAGAGATCTATCCCTGCATTTCAAACTTATCCTTGTTGTTCCTTATTGTCCCTATAAGTCACAGACCTTGTTCTACTTTGTGGTGTGTTATTTTTCATCAATCCCTACATGCTATTTTCCTGTGCCATAAATTATTATGAATGATAAACAAATTGAATATTGTATTAAATTCCAGTTCAAAATTAATACTCTAAGAGACTGACATAAGAGAAGATATAATACAAAACTATAGATAACACATACAAGAATTGTCGTTAATCCATTCAAGAGATGCTGGACCATAGTCTTTGAAGTAACTAAACACGTCCTGAGTAGTCATCTGTTCCGTTCCTCGCATGTGGAGCGCCTCTGTCCTAATGTTTTCGTCGGTTGGCTTCACACCCATGCTGTAAAATTGTTTTTAACATAGAAGTATTTTTTTTTTTTTTATTATTTTAACTTCTAACATATTGTTAACATTTTAACAATAACAATAGTCCACTGTATTAACAAAGAATAGTCCACTGTAAGGTTAACAGGATGGAAAATATGTCATGAAAAAGGTTACAATTTGGTGGTTAGCTTTGTAGGCTAGTTAAAATTTTACCACAGCCATGTAACATACAGTCAGGTTAACCCTTTCCACTATCATTTTTCTCCGCAGGTCTATTCCTATCAACTTATATTTAATTTTTTCGTATTTGTGGCTAAGCACTTAAAAAACACTTTTATTTGTAAAAAAAATACTTAAATTTTTATTTGTAATATTAGTTGACAGATAGTGGTTATCATCTAGAATTTTACGATTAAAATATAAAATGTTAACCATAAATACATTATAAAAAATAAATAAAATTTTTCTCAAAATTAATTTTAGCCAATTTCCCTATAGGGAATACACTATTACGGTAGTAGCCATGGTAAGACCTAAGCCCGGGACCACTTTTCATTTTGAGGTCCCCAGAAGCCAAAAACACCCTTCGTTCATTTTCATATATATATTAACGGAAACCATTTAAAAGAGCTTAACTTAAAATTAATAGGCTACAAAAATAAATCGCAAAAAGGGCTAGATAAGTAACAAAGTAAAGGGGATAATTCACTTTGTGTGATTAGCCACACACATACACCACATAACACTTAGTACCAGGTTAACCGAGCCTTGCTCGTTGGTTTTAATTCAGTTTTAATATTTCCACCAACAACCAATTATACCTCTTCACAGTTAACAGCTGTTTCAAAAAGTCTGCTTAACATTAATGTTTCTTTATTTTTGTTTACATTTCGTTGTAATTTTGTTACCAAAATAGCAACCCATAAGACCAATGTTAAAAATTACGATTTTTAAACTTAAATTTAGACCAAATTCGATTTTTCCTGAGATTGAGTCAGTTTCTAAACTTATTTTTTGGCCAAAACACTCTTAAATGCCAAGTTTAAGCAAAATCTAACCGCTAGATTTCGAGATTGTGGAACACACATCCCTTCAGACATTCCTCATATTATAGTATAGGATAATTTTCATTAAATAGGCTAAGCCTAATAGGTTTCTTACAGTCTTTTATGTATTATGGTTTCCTGAATCCAAAAACATTCCTGGTTTCCTGGCCTATATTTTTTCTGGAATCCTATTTTCACAGGTAATTTATTACAATTCAGTACTGTAAGGTACCATATATTTTATTCTAAGGCATGACCTACCTTTTATACAGTTTTTTCAAAAGTTTTTCGGTCAAAACTTTAGCTTCTGAGGCCTCAATGCCAAATCTTTGAGCTCGTTTGTCTAACTTAGCTTGCTCTTCCGGGCTAAAGATGTTGACACCTGTGACAAAAGCTCCATTCGGATTCTTCACAGTTGCAGATTGTTGCTGAAGCTCAACATATTCCTAAAATCAAATTATAGATTAAATAAAATAAGACAATTTTAAAACTCTGAAAACTTTTCATTAAGTAGAAAACAAAAATAATAATCTAAACTAAGGTATGATCTTAGGCTTTGCTTATGAGCAACTCGTAAGCAGATGATAAGTGCTCAAACAAGCGATTCTGAGCTCTAATGAGTCATGCAAGGGATCAGCGAGGAAGGTGTCATATTCGTCTGCGCCATACAATAAAAAAAACAATACTCCTTCTTCTCCCCTTTACCACGCCACCAACACCGCACACACAGCACAGTGGCTTTGTGGTATGGCAACAATGATCACAGGTGACTTGACACCTGTCAAGTCAAATATAGGCTGTCTATGTTTACAGATTTTTTTCTGAATTGAATAAGTTGTACGCAAAGATGTTGAGGTTTGATGTAGTTCCAATCCAACACCAAAGCCTTGGAGCACTGTGTACTCTGGGATAACTCCGATACAAAACGGAAGGGAAATGTTGGCGGTAGGGCATACAGGACATTTTTGGAGTAACTATGACTTCAATGAATTAGTTCCTTGAATCATTGAGAGTATTCCGGGCGCCTCACCAGGGTCACCAAAACGGTAACTTCGTCTGCTATGTCGTCTGCTAACAAGGCATTTGCATTGTTTAGCAGACGACAATTTAGTCACCGGTAAACCCGGTGAGGCGCCCGGAATACTACCATTGCTATTAACATTCTAGCTCTGAATACGTGTGATTTCAGAGTGGTCGTCTGCTAAAACTGAAATATTGTTTAGGCCTACACTTTACTCTAACCTGTAAAGGATTATGGAAATGAATCATGATCCTCTATTTAAGGAGACCTAGAAAACTCTATTACAAAATTTTAAAACATGTTCATTTTTTTAAGGAATTTTTTTATGTTTAGATTAGGCCTAGCTTCCAAAGGCCTACTTTAGTTTAAATGGAAAAGATTCAAATGCGTTCAAAATTTGGGTATGGGAGGTTATATTTTTGATTACAGTATATAAGTTAAGTTTGAAGCATAATTTTCTGCAACTGTCTTGACAGTTAGTTAGTTAGTTAGCCTATTCCTATATTCCCCATAACGAATACTTGCTGATTTCAGTACGTTAAGATGTATCCACAGTAAGTGCTGTAGTAGTTAAAATTTTATCAAATTTTAATATCTTAGATTTTAGAACACAAAATTTGCAAAAATATTACTTTTAGTTGTATTTTGAACTAAAATAATATCTAGGCCTATCGTATGTTGTTTTGTAGTTCTCACTTTAGAAAATTAATTACTAATTTTACCATTAATGTAGGCATTAACTTACCTTCCAATATTATATTTCAAAACCTACATAAAAAACAAACAAAAAACCTTAACTTAAAAAAAAATCTTTAGTAAAAAAATTTTGTTGTTATAACTACTAGCAACCATTTAATTTAATGTTTGGACTTTTAAACTTTTAATTTTTGCTGTCCATTGTCATTAAACATTCCGTTTTCAATAAGTCTTTGAAAACATAGCAGGCCCAACTGTTCTGCATCCTGAAAATGGGCGATGCCAATATCCTATACTCAAAACACAAGTAAGGTATATTTGTATGTTTGTACGAGGCTATAGTACTCGTATATGCGTATGTATGTGATTTAAAAATACCGTAATAAAGTATTTTTACTTTACAGTTAGTACGGTACCATTTAATAATTTTAATAATAATAATTAAACTGTAGCCCATTTAATAATTTTGCAACTGCCTGCCATGCAAAATTACATGTTTGTACTGGAACACGCGGTCTGCACTTTGACAGTTGAGTCAGCTGTTTTCATTAGCCTATTTCTTTGTTTTGATTTTGAAGCCAATGTCAAATAAACCAACACAAGTTACTGACTTTAGCCTGGTTTACACGGGTCGAGTACAGCGGTCGAGTCAGTGTGCGAGTTGACACTCGCTCTCCAACTCGCTTGGTGTAGACAGATCGGCGAGTCAAGTAAAGGGCGAGTTTTACAAAATAACAGCTGGGTCTAGTAACTGGGCCAAGTAACTCGCCCGCCGTACTCGACCCGTGTAAACCAGGCATTTGTCTTTAAAAATAACAAACAAAATACACCAGTAGCTTGAAATTAGTCAAGTATTTCAGCAAATTGCAACATTTTAGTATAAGAAGGGGAAAATAGACCTATAAGAGTGTGAGTTTTAAGGATTAGCCTATTTGAATAAAAATTTAGCTACATGGAAGTAGGAACATTTACAGATGAAATTAAATATTAGGCCTAGGAGTTAACTCTAGAACAAGATAACAAACAGGGAATAACTTAATAGGATATTCCCCAGGGCGCCATTTTTCAACTCTACTTGAATGTAGGCTAATGATCACAGTATGATTGTTCAAAATTTTATGCTTTAAAAAGTAAATAGCCTATAGGCCTAACCCACTGTCTGTCTCAATGTGATAGAATTAGAATCATTTATTTGCCGCAGGACATTACACATAGAATGCATTGACAATTAATTGTCAGTAACTTAATAAAATAGCCTACAGCTTAGGGTACAGTCAGGGGGAAACAAAACATTACATCATGGTGTTGTTGCGTTTACAATGTAAAATAATGATGATAAAAAAATATAAATTATCAATAAGTAACAGGACAAATGAGATTAAAAAAGAGTATAAAATTTTAATGAATAACAATACTAAATAGAAAAATATATAAAAAATAACAATAACAATAATTTTAAAATTTAATAAAAGATAAAATTCAACAAGGCGCAATAACAATCACTAGAAATGGATCTCCCTTTCAACCATGAAGTCGTCAATTGTATAAAATGGATTCTTCAAAAGCCAGTCATAGAATCTATGTAAAAAAATGAATGCCCATTAAACCTGTGAACAATGTTACATAACGTATTATATATTTTTGTTGACATGTAACAACATGACCTTTGAGAGTTTTACTTAGTCTATTAAAAGTTCTTTTACAATTATTTTTTGTATTACCGTTTACAAACGGACATTCTGTTTAAAGTATACACTGGAAGATTCTTTAAGGCATAGGACATCAAGTCAAAAATATATAAATTTACTACAGTCTGGATTCTTAAATCTATAAATAGGCCAAAGGGTTTACAATGAGCATCAAAAAAAGAGTTAGTCATGATTCTTATAATTTTTTTTCTGAATGAGCAAAACATTTTGAAGGTTATTATTGTTACCCCAAAAAATGAGACCATATCAAAAGGTACTTTGAAAAAAAGCAAAATAGGCCAATTAGGATCAACAAAGTCTTTGAGACGACGAATGAGGAAGACAACTCATGAAAGCCTTACACATACATACATGCTCAGTATGATTGTGCCAGCTGAGGTGGTTATCTAAGAGCAGTGACCTTTATACCAAGATATTCCAGTTTAAACAGCATTAGTAAATGCTATAGTTGTCCTATTATGTTGTATTACGTAATCTTATTATTTTGGATACATGATTGTTTTACAATATAACTTTTCGAGTTCTTATAGGCTAAAAATAAAGGTTAGGTCGTACAATACCTATCCGTCACCTACCTACGTACGTCAACCTAGGTACTTACTTTTGTGTCGTATTTTAAAATAGATCTTCCAGTTGGTATAGTTTGAGCGGCGAGGCTTAAAGTTGGGTTGGATTTCCTATTATTCGTTGCGCCTAAACCGTCATCATCATCAAAAACTTCACCCTCTTCAGTTTCTGAAGAGACGGTAGCTCCCTTCTCCGAACTAGCGTCATCGTCGTCTGTCTCCATACGTTGATTGATATCATTTTCGATTTCAATTTTTAAGTTAGGAAGGTCTTCTACTAAGGTTTCACTCACTTTTTCACCAATTAACGACATACTATAGAATTTAGAATATCAAAACATTCCTGGTACAAATTTAGCAATTTTATTTCCACAAATCCGAACCTAACAACAAATTATTCCTCCTAACCTTAAAAAAAAAATACAGACCACAGGCGAGGCAGGGCAGGAGACAAGTTGACAACACGAAACAAACAAGAGAGAGACAGGGCGACAGAGACGGATAAACAGACAAGCATTGACTTTAGATGCTAAATGGTTCCAGCCATTGACTTTAGCGTTAACACTTCATATTAACAAATTTTCTTCTCGGCTTAGTGACGTTGTGAAGTATTTAGTTAAGTTAGCTTTATGTTAAACCAAAACTTCCATGTACTAGACAGAAAAAGTTCAAAAGATAAGGGTGGCTTGCGTTCCCCCTCCCCTACTCGATATATCGGCCACGACACAGAACAAATCCAGAGTTTGTAGCAGCTACACCGTGTCATTATTTCATGTGCCATCCCGTCATACATACAATACTGTCACTGTCATTGGACTTCTCATCCAATGCATTTTGTTTGATGCTACCTAAATTTGAAAGCTTGTGTTCGCCAATCCAGAGGCATTCAAATCTATGTTGTAATTAATCAGCTGAATGTACAGTGCTGCAAAAAAACACTTTACCACTACCACATCATAAACCCAACCCTTTGTTTTAAAGAATGTTTAATATTTTAACCCCGGACTTCTCTTTGATAAACAATCACACATCAAACTGATCCATTCCAAAAGTAAGTTACCTTCACATATAAAGTACTTCATTCTTATTACGAAGAGAGGTAGCTACCTGTACTTCATTTTCCCCGCTGAAGATACATCATTATATACTACAAATATATACATTAAATATATATATATATATATATATATATATATATATATATATATATATATACAAACAAAACTTTTTTCAGTGACGTAACTAAGGGGGGCGGGCCTTGTGCCCCGGGCGCTGATCTATAGGGGGTGCCAAAGGGCTCTTAGGCAAACTAGGCAACCGCCCAGGGCGCCAAATCTCGAGGGGCGCCATTACGACGGAGACGAGCGTCCTTGATTGAAGGAGACGCTTACTCTCGATCGGTGTGGTTAAGAGCGTACACAATTGACAATTAAGAGCACCCCTTTAGGCTTCTAAGGATTCCTGCGATCTACAGTAAAGAGCACCCGCTATCGGCGGCAAAAAGCTTCTGCTACCTGCGGCAAAAAGAGTCCGCTATCGGCGTTAAATATGAAAGCGTCCGCTATCGGCAGTAAAGAGCGTTCGCTACTGGCAGCAAAGAGCGTCCGCTATCCGCGGTAAAGATGTGTCCGCTGTCCCGGTAGAGTGTCCGCTATCAGCGTTAAACAGTGTTCGCTTTCAGCGGCAGAGTGTGCACTATCGGCGGCAAATAGCGCGTCCGCTACTGGCGGTAAAGAGCGTCCGCTATTGGCGTGGCGGTAAAGATGTGTTCGCTCTCTGCCGTAAAGAGTGCTCCTGATCGTTGGACACGCTGCGAGCACTCTCGTATTCCGAGAAATGGCCCAAAACCGTTTCAGTCTCTGTTTACCACAATTTCAGACTCTCGTCCTTAACACGTTCGCTACCAGCCGCCGCATATATGCGGCGGTCAGGCCAATCCCACAGCCCACCAAAATAATCATGGACTTCCCTGTAGACCGGCCGTAGTGGTTGTGATTTATGCCACAGACCACGAATAGAAACCGTCAAAAATTAGTTTTTACACTTCAAAATATCTTAATTTCATTAAATAAAAATATATATACAATTTTCTCTTAATTTTTGGCATTTTTTTGAGCGCCGCACATTTGCGGCGCTTGGTCAGAGACTAAGTAACGCATGTTAGCGTCGGCACTAATATAACCTTATTTTTAGTCATAACCTTTGAAAAACGGAAAATAAATACGGCTTATACATAAAAACATTGTATTGAAATATTTAGTTTAAAAAAGAGTTGTTTACAATTCATTTACATGTTATAATTATGATGTTTTACAAGTTTACAAAATGCAAATGTTTATACATTTTTCTTACACAATAAACTTTTTTCAATGTGTCATATAAGAGATTTGATGAATATTTGTGTAAAGATATATCAAATACGTTAAAAAAGATTACTTTCAAAAATAAATTAAATAAAAATGAACGTAAACATTTTAGTGACGTCAGTGATCGTTTTAGCCACAGACCAAGCGCCGCATATATGCGGCGGACTATCCCGTAGACCGCGCCTAAACTGTCTGACCATTAAAACAGGGGTGTACCCAGGGGGGGGGATATCGGGATATATCCCCCCCCGAAATTCTGAAGGGGATACAAATATAAGTTACAATACAATATTTAATTTATTTTTATTTAAAATTTTCAAGTAAAACATTATATAATTTATTTTTCAATGTCAACATTTTTCTACTCTTAAACTTGAATGGTTTTAATATTAATATGTTCATAATTTAAGTTTCAAATGGGATGCTAGATAGGGAGTAGTGGTAGCGGGATCAACTCAAAGGGACAACTATATGACCAACAACCCCGAGGAGTATTACCGGTGCGGCGTTTTCATTCCCTTCCTCGACCATTTCCTTAGTGAAATGACGCAGAGATTTTTGAAGCATCGGGATGTTCTTAAAAAAATATCCCTCCTCTTTGCCGCAGAATTTAATTAAATCTGAGAATACAGACATAGATCTCTGTTCAACAACATTGGCCAAACAGTGGCCATCAATCATCTACGACCTAGCCCAATTTTCCGCCAAATTGGCGATGTGGAGGAGAGTGATGAAAGGAATGGCAAAGGAGAAGCTCCCCACTGTATTCCTGACAGGCTTGGATCATTGCAACGAAATGTTGTTCCCAACATTGCATACCATGCTTAAGGTATATAATTATGCTCTGAATTAATACATGACAATATCAATGTTTTTACTAGGCCAGTCAGTTTTTAAAGTAGTGGTTAAGCCTTCATGTTTAATTTTTTTTATGTTTATCAAGAAAGCCATTGAGTCAGTATCACGTCTGGTATACCTTAAATTATTTTTTATTCTTTCCGTGCCTATTTTTACAACTATTGAAGTATTAATAAATAATCTTTTGTAATGATTACCATACAAAATATAAGTTTACAAATAAATAACTCTTAGTAAGACTTGTTGTGGTTTATCTGTGATTTATTAATTTTAAGATGAGCGTCACGTTGCCCATCACAACGGCGACAGTTCGGCGACAGAGCGATCATTCTCCACTTTGCGTCGTCTGAAATCATTCCTGCGCAATTTGACGTCTCAAACTAGGTTAAATGGTCTAGCCCACCTCTCTATTCACATAGACATCAATGTTTTACCTGAAGAGGTCTTGGACGTCATGGCTAAGAAGCCAAGAAGACTCGATATTTTGTCAAATTAAATGTCATATGCTGGTGTAAGAGGGTATGTAATTATTGTAAATTGTATATACTTAATTGCGGTGTAGGTTGTATACAACTATATAAATTTTTCCATGTGTATAAAAGTCTATCCTGGTATTAAAATTAAAGTTTTATAACAACGTATACATGGTTTAATTTAGTTTTAACACCTATGTATATAGTCAATGGTAATAAATTGTACGGTATGTTATTTCATGCATTCCCTTTTATGAACAGGTATACACATACCCGCACATATATGTACTAATACACATACATATGTATATATTGTCATACACATACATATATATATCTTCATGGAATTATGAACTGATAATATCCCCCCCCCCCCCCGAAAAAAAATCCTGGGTACGCCACTGCATTAAAATAGACCGCACTGAAGAAATTTCGTATTTAGTATCATGGAACCATCGCCGCAGGTCTGCGGCGGCAGTCTATTTTAAAGAGCCCAGCCGCCGCAGATATGCGGCGGTATATGCGGCGGTGGGCTCTCAGTAAAACTCGCCCGCCGCAAAATTGCGGTGGCGGGCTGTGGTTACGATTTTTTTTTAACATTGTGGTAGCGAACGTGTTAAGGAGTCAATATAGTCGCACATATTGTGAACTCTGCAAGTGTTTTTTTGTTATGTAAAAAAATTTTTTTTTCTGACTCTCAGTGTACCGTTAGTGTTTATTTTAATGGTGGATTTCATTGGTTTCGGATGTTATCTATAAAGTGTAAAGAGTAATATATTTTAGTTGTTTTTTTGTTTCAAGCCATAATTTCATTTAGGCAACCACCTAGGCCAATACATAAATTCAAACGAACAGTGTTTTTGGCTTCTAGGGACCTCAAAACAAAAAAGTATCATGGTCCCGGGCTTAGGTCTCACCGTGACTACTACACCGTAATAGAGCACTCCCTATAAGGAAATTCGTTAAAATTACTATTTATCTATGTCATGATGCATGATTTGTTTCTTTTATAAAGATACTAGCTTACCTGGCTGGCATGCTTTGCAATGCCAACTTGAGGAATTTTTGCCCTTAGGTGAGCTCGTTCGCTACGTTCACTCGCCGCCAGGTTTAGCTCGTTCACTACGCTCACTCCCCGCAAGTCTATAATGTCCTCTAGGTTTTTATTACCATTCTTCCCTCAATACTTTAAATGGGAACAGCTGTTTATAGAATTAACATACCTAAATGTAATCATAAGTTTCAATACAAAAATGTTTCTTCCATAAGAATAACATGTTAACTTTGAAGACGTGTCGGGCGGAGCCCTACGGAGGAATTAGGATAAAAAGTAGCCTATTTGTTCTTCCTGGCTCTAAAGCTACCTTCACAACAAATTTCAACCAAATTGGTTCAGTCGTTCTTGAGATATATAGGTGGTGTAACTGACACGACTTTCTTTTATATAACGCGTAGATGATTTTTTTGCAGAACTTGAAAATGTGAACACACATTATCCAATACTTGAGAGTTTTAAAAGGAAGGCCAGAGTGTTTCTATTTTGGCTTATCTCTTAACATCAGCTGATAAAAAAAAAAAAAAAAATACAGAACAAGTTTGCATTGTATTGAGTGAAAACGTTTTGTCCCACCATGTCTTGAAAACTTTCATTTTCTCAACTTTACATGACTGAAAAAAATAGTAACCATGTGATGTGATTTTATTTATTGAAGATTGCAGTTAAAAATTTTTTATATAGGCTAATTTTTCTTCAATAATCTCAGAAATGAGTTTTCCAAAGTCAAAAACCAAAGCTGAGTTTAAAATAAAATTGTATGTCTCTATTTTCCCAACTGACAAATTTGACTGGGACTGTATCAAAATTGATGTGGATAAGAAAGTACTTTATATTAAACACTTATTTGAATTCCACAGCTCAGTTAATAACAAAAAAATTCCCAAATTCTGGTGTTTTAAAACTAATGGCATTTTCTTAAACTGCTGTCCAGATGAGATTTATTCATCCGTTACAAATCAAATTTTTGATCAAATGAGTCGGGGGATTGACCATACAGTGATGAGTTATGGGCAAAACTACTCTGGAAAATCATTTACGATGTCAGGCTTCTACAACCAATATGAACTGAGGGGTGTCTTGCCAAGGTTTGTCGAAGATTTATTTAAGCACTTAGAAGACAATCTTGAAGATTATGCCTTTAAAGTGTGCATGAGTGTGGTGGATATTCATCAAAGCTTCATTTATGATTTACTATCACATCCAAGGAATGTTTGCAAGGAACTGAAGGATGTAAAGGAGGTAGAAGTTTCATCAAAGATAGAGTGTTTAAAACTTCTATTTAAAGCGGAGGCACAAAGAGTTGTCATTGGAAACAAATCTTACAATTCTCATTCTAGTACAAATGTTGTCACAGTCACAGTAAAATTAATCTCAGTAAACAGTTATGAACCAGTTGATAAAATGAGTAAGATCCATTTTGTGGATTTGGCGGGTGTGGAGACAATATTTAGAAATCCTTTAACGTCTTTTAAGGATAAGTATAATCAGGGTGATGCCAATGTTACCAAAACACTTCTTGAATTGTTTGCACTACGCTCCTATGAAAACAACCAAGGCAAATCAAAGGTGAATCAGAATATACATTTATTAACAAGATATTTAGATAAATCCTTAACCTCAGCTTCCTGCATATCTTTAATCTGTCATATTCGCCCATTCCATGAAGATATAAAAATTACTTTGTCCGCTTTGAAATTTGGACACATTTGTCAAGGGATTCCCATGGGAAAGCCACAAGAACATACTGAAATAAATCATGATATGACACTTCAAAAGCTTACTGAAGAAATAAAGAATTTGAAAGATGAGTTGTTAATTGTGAACTTGACAACACAAAAGAGCCCTATTATAATATCTCACGAAAGAATTGATTTCATAAAAAGATCAGTTCAGTCTTATTTAAATGAAGAACTATCAGAGAATGATCTGCTTTCAATTGTGGATGATCCAAACTTAATCTTAAATGTGATCAAATCTATTCATAATAAACCTATTCCTAGGGCATCAGCTACTATACAAACAGACTTTCAACAACCTAGCGTATTAGCTCAACCTATTAAACAAGAATCTTATAAAGAGGAAACTACATCAAAAAGACAATCTGTTCCTAAAAAAGTGTCTATTAAATCAGCCCAAAAGGAACAATCCGGAAAAGGTAAGGATGCCGTTAAGTCTAAAGCATCTGAAAAAATTGTTTCACAATCAGAAAAAACTCAAGTGAACCTGATTGAACCGAACGCGATGTTACCAAGTGTAGACAGCAGAGAGGGTTTGTGGGCCATGTTTCTTATCACTAGACCAGATATTCATGAGAGGTTAGAAAGATTAAACAGGGGTGTGGCAGAGAAGAACAAGAAATTAAATAATGAATCAACAACATATGACAACATCAACCAATCTGTCAATAAAACTCAAGTAGCTTTGAACCAGATGCTGACTTATCGGCACATGTCGAGGCAAGAGAACTACGATCCAGAGGGTAAAACTGAAGTGACTGAGGAAGAGTCAGAGTTGGTGCAAAAACTCAGGCAACTGCAGAGAGATTTGGAACAAAGCAAACAAAGGTTGATAGATGCACAATTTGACTGGTTAGAAGCACTAGAGAAGCTTAATGATGAAAAGCAAGTTGTTGAAGAATATTTTAAAACGTTCTGTTCGGAAAACAACTTTGTAGCAATCGATAACAAGATCATTTTGGAAGAAGACATTCGTGCTAAAGAAATTGAATCAATTACAAGTGAAAGAACTACTGACATTGATATAAAAAAGATTTATCAGGGTCTGCAAAAGAAATATCTGCACAAGTTAACGCTTTGAATAACACAAGCAGACTGAATGACGATTCTTGATATATCTGTAAATTAATCTGTTCCAAAAACCAATTGTTTTACATACAATTCTTGATTTAACCTTTCAAAGAAGGATTTGTTAGCAAGTAGTAAAATTGTGATGCTGGATAATTTGTTATCACTTTTTTTAATGTGCTTTCCACAAGCATCTTTCACCTGCGTCTCCCTCATTTTATTGTGAATGGCATTGTAACCCGAAGCCATTTTAGCCTGCCTCCCCTTCCTGGAAAATACTTCCTTTTAACCGGGTAATTTAAAGTATCGCTTCAACCGGTTGGTTTTGACCAAATGGGTACCGTATGACAGAATATAGGAAAAATCCTTAACCCATTGCCTTTAAAGATGTGTTAGTATAGACACATTTTAATACGATAATAATATTTTTTTAACCCCGAAAGTTAATGATAAGTTTTCAGTTATCAGCTGAGAGCTGACAGTCAGCAGCGAAATCACTCTAGTCTAATCTCCAGAGTAACTTATTTTGTTGACTCTAGTCACTTTGTTTATGATAAAACTAACCTCGCTTATCTTATTATAAATTATTAAGGTTTAAATAATAAAAAGGCTTGCAACACTACTCGATATATTTACACTTACACTATAATTGTATACAGAATGGTAAATACATATGAAAGATGTCATAATGGTGATCAATTTAGACCAGTCATCATCAATACCAACCGGATTGGGTCTGATGATGATTGGTTGGAGATTTGGCATTGAGTCTCGGATGGGGCATGATGATGACTGGTGTGACTGCTCGAAATTGATCAAGATTATAACATCTATCAGATATATTTAGAGTCTTGTATACAATTACAGTGTAAGTGTAATTATATCGTGTTAGAAATCACTAAGCTGTCTTATAATGTCGGATTCCCACTGTCTGAAAGTGTTCTACTGAACCTTTTTTTTCTTTGTTGGTATCTATCTATATATATAATACGTGAAGCCGCTTTTTGTGAACACTACTCTTCTCTTATTTCTGGACCAATTTCAACGTTTGAGGTGTAAAAAGATTCGTCTTAGTTCGTAGTTTTGCAATAAGGTTTTAGATTTTTTATATTTTAATTCTGAGGCCCACGGGAAGCCCTTAAAGTTTGTTTTTGGTCCATAAGATTAACATAGGGAATAATTTGTACTGAATTTCAAAATAAAACAGCTGTTGATAGTATAACAGACAAACACATGTTAAAAGCTAAATAGAACTTTGAATTTTTATGCAAAGGGGCAAGGTTTTATTTCCAGGTACACGGGTAAAT